>MU251444.1:0-111788 GCA_019669835.1 Amylocarpus encephaloides | reverse complement strand
GTTGAGTTATTAGTGTTGTTGTAGAGAGAGTCGCGAAATAGAGGGGTAAAAAACACAGCTCCCTTGCCGGTACAGCTCGCTTGCCACCTACGTTATGAGCAATGGGATGACTCAGGAATGAGTAAACTGGGCACGTGTATATCTACCTCGCTTCCTTCAATTTCCAACCCCCCCTCCCCAGAAACTCCGACGCAAAATCTACACCCTCTACTTTAGATCCCACGCCCCATCCTAATTAGGGTTATACAGGAGGGCTGAGGCAGGGGAGCTGGATCAACATTGAGTGATTGTGGTGCATGGGAGCTTAAAGAGCTGGAGGAACTGATGTTTAATATTGAGAGAAGGGTGCGGAATAGGGTTTTGCAGGATTGTGTGAGGGATGCGGTGAGGGTAAAGGGCAGTGGAAAGGGGAGGGGGAGGGAATTGGTATTGGGGGTTGAGGTTGACGAGGGGGGTGTGGTTGGGTGAAGGAGGGAGGAAAGGAACTGTAAAGCGCTGAGGTGAAAGGTGCACGACGTGGAAATTTGCTTGCCGGTAATCATATGAGAGAGAGCTCGATAAGATGTAGCAGCGACAAAGAGGCTGGATGCTACGAGTACCCTGAAGAATGTCAAGAACCACTAGGATTATCTTCCCGACTAGCCTCAAAAGAGACTCATTCCCAAGGACTGATTCAAACATTATCAACTTTTCGAACATGGTTCCGACAAAATGAATATCAGGATGTAGATTGTGATGGTAGAGGCATCGCTTAATCATTGGGTGTCAACAAAGGAAAAGGGGTTATCTTTAAACGTGTTATTCGAGCTAAAAAATAATTTGGTCGTCTAGTTCTATACGTGTCTCTTGTGACCCCCAAATCCAGACCAGACGCAAAACGCCAATGCACCTGTAACACTGTTATATCTTATGCATCTCCTGCAAACCAACCACACCCCCTTTAACTTCCCCAAAAGAGCCTCCCCGGGTATTGTTTCGCCTAGCGAGGGTCCCTTATTTATTGAATATCAGGAAGTTCCTCAAGCTATCCCAATGATCACTTTGCACGTAAATATAGTCCATGCTGCTCCTCAACCCACTCTGCACCGTCTCCGGATACCACCTAAAAAGCCACATCACGCTCCCCCAAGTCACCGCCGCGAACACCGGCCAAGCATCGTGTGATATCCGTTTCGAAAGCTCATGACTCTTAATAATCCCCGCTCCCGGCTGTATACTCAACTTCGCCAAACTTAGACACACCCTCGCAAACACTGCCACCATTAGCATACGCCCTTCTAGTACGAAAGAAGGGGGGGGGATTACCGAATACCACAATCTGCTTGCTCACACTCGAGACATGCCCCTTCTTCGAGCGCCTCCCAAAAACCAAATACCCACCAAGTAAGCCTGCGAAAAACGTATCAAACGGCCCTTCCTTCCCCGGCTCACTCCCCATATGTTTCAGCATCAACATCGTCAGCTTATACACCGTCGCGTATTTGGCTAGATTTCGTGCATGTGTTTGCGTCGCACGGAAGATGAGCTGGATTTTTTCTTGGACGGTTCCGGAGCGGAAGAGAAAGATCATGCTGTTTCAATCAAAGAAGACATTAGCCAGTCATCTGGATATAAGGGAGGTATGAGGGAGGGGGGACGTACACCAGCGCATGTGGAAATCGCACTTTCGCGCCGTAGACAGCGCCATTGCGGGCAGCTTTCAGGACCGCAAGGTAATCCGCGTATTTGGGGTTTAATATGATGCTCTCCAGCGCTTTCTGTCCATCAAACCTATTGGCATCATTGCTCTTTGTGCCGCGACGTTGGGACTGCTCACCTTGACAGCTTCAACTCCGGACATCTTGCCGAAGAACAAGCCTCGGCAATTGAAGGCCGGGGATCTTTGAAGTGCAGGAGCACAACTTGCGGAGGGTATATGCTACCGTCGTATCTGCATTTGAGTATGCCTTTGGTAGATGTTCAACGTATACGCAAAGTATAGGAATTCTTCTGGTTGCGGTGGGAAGGAATGAAATACTCGAGGAAATATCCGTCGGCCCTTGGAATGGCAAGCTTCGGCACAGGACGAGAGAATCCCTGTCACATCTTATGCGGGGAACACCCTGAACCGCTAAGCGCCCTGAGCGATCAACCGCCGCAACCAAATTTGCATGTGAGCAGGGACATGGATGCCTGAGGCATTAACGATTTTCGCAAGGTAGAAACTCTATCATTTGCGCCTGAGGCATATACAATTTTCGCAAGGCAGAAACTTGATCGGAATTGCGATTTCTGCAATCGGGCCCCACTAAGAAGTTTCCCCAGCTCGAGAATTCCATCAATATCATCATCACTTCCACACCGCCACCACCCGACCACCCGCAACAATCCTCAAGATGCTGCGCCAAGTGTGCGTTCCCCTCCATTTCAATTCACACAGCAATCCTAACAACACAATAGCAAACCCCGCAACGCCCGCAGCAAACGCGCCCTCGACAAGAAGGCCCCCAAGCCCACCGAGAACCCCAAAACCACCCTCTTCCTCCGCTTCACAACCTGCTCTCAGATCCTCCAAGACGCCCTCACCGACCTCCACCAACTACGGATCCCCCTCGCAAAGAAATTCTCCAAGAAGAACGCCGTGCACCCCTTCGAAGATGCCACCTCCCTCGAATTCTTTTCCGAGAAGAACGACGCCTCGATCCTCCTTTTCGGATCCTCTAGTAAGAAACGCCCGCATAGCATCACGATGACGCGGACGTTTGGCTACAAGGTGTTGGATATGTTGGAGTTGTCCCTGGAGCCCGAGGGGTTTCGACGCTTGGCGCAGTTCAAGAACAAGAAGTGTGCGGTGGGGTTGAAGCCCATGCTGCTTTTTTCTGGGACGCCGTTCGAGAGTCCGGTGCCGAATGAGTATACAATGGCAAAGTCGATGTTTACGGATTTCTTCAAGGGCGAGCCGGCGGACAAAGTTGACGTGGAGGGATTGCAGTATATCGTCTCCTTTTCGGCCGCCGAGGAGTCGGGTTCAGATGCTAAACCGACTATCCATCTCCGCGTCTATCTTATCCGCACGAAACGCAGCGGACAGAAACTACCGCGGGTGGAGGTTGAGGAGATGGGACCGAGGATGGATTTCAGAGTGGGTAGAATGAAGGAGGCCGAGGAGAGCATGATGAAGGAGGCGTTGAGGAAGTCGAGGACGAGTACCGAGAGGCCCAAGAAGAACATCTCGACGGATGTGGTGGGTGATAAGATGGGCAGGATACATCTGGGTAAGCAGGACTTGAAGGAGTTGCAGACGAGGAAAATGAAAGGGTTGAAGAGAAGTAGAGATGTGGTTGATTCAGAGGAGGAGAATGATATGGAGGATGTGGTTAGTGAGGAGGAGCCTGCTAAGAAGACTAAGAAGGCGTGATGTTGGCGTTGATTGCATGGACTGGTGTTTGGAGTTTGCAGTGGAGTTGGTAGGAAAATTCTAAGCGAGGAGTATGCTCGCATAGTGTAGTGTCAGATAGTAATGAATATCGTCCAAGAGAATCGTGCAAAGAAGGTCAGATCTGGGGAGGAAAGGCACAAGAAGGCGCTATCTACTTCCAGGGTGACGGAGCTTCATTGCCACGGTCTTAACCAAACTACAGGGAGGTTAGTCGTCCTCCAACCCCCGATGACGACTTATCAGTCTTCAGCTTCTTGTCATTGACTTCCTATAAATCGAAGGAAATTTGATCCTTGGGGGGAAGGGAAGGTTAAGGCTCAAACTCTTACAATTCTACCACCACTCGACTACTTTGGGTATATCTACATAATGCGCTTACACTTTCACCGTTTTAAGCAATCTATCCTCCACGCCCTCAAGTGTGTACTGGTGAGCCAGCACTGCCAGATTCTCCGCCTCGCCTTGGAACTGCTTGTAAGGATCAACACCAGGACCAAACATCTGCGCTCCAGCACCCGGACCCATTTGTCCCATCTGCTGTGCCATTTGACTCGCAGCTATTCGTGTCAGCACCTTTCCGCGCCCAGCATTGACTGAAACTTACCATTGTCGCTTCCCAGAAGATAATTGAAGACCGACTGCAATCCGAAGATACACAGCACATACCACGAGATAGAAGACATCCACTGTGGATCCATATCCTTGGTCCCAACACCAGCTTGCAACATACTCTTGAACTTGATGGTCAAAGGGAATGGCAACCGAACTACCACAATCAGCCACCCCGCATCCTCCAGAACACGACGGGCACTTACTGATAACAAACCCACTGAAGAACGCATTGATCCACCCCATAATCAACGTCTGCGGCACCATCATCGCCATATTCCCCTTCATCATCCCCATCATGCCCTCCATGGCCGCAGGATCCGTCATGGGATTCGGCGCGGCCTGTCCTTTCTTCTCCGGATCTTTCAGAAAGTGGCCGCCTTCATATGCGGTGACGAGGTAGTCTTTGCGGGCTTGGAAAGAGGGCGCAGAGATGGCGTTGGCGTTCATGCGGAGGTTGATGCCGCGGAGGAGAGAGCGCTGCTCGCGGATGGCGGGGAGTTCTTGTTTCTTCGGGGCCGCGGCCATGAGGACTGTTGCGTAGTGGCGGAGGACTCCTGTGAGGATCTAGACGATATTAGAAAAGGTCTAGAAGCTTGGAGAGGGTTGAGGGAGTATACCATGACAACTGTGATGGGGATCAAAATCCAGTAGCTACATTGCATACATTAGCATGGTGTCAGCTCCATTGACACACGAAAGGCGCGTACAAGAGCTGAGGATCCCTATGGATCGTCTGCACTGGAACTTGTGCCATCATTGCTGGTTGTCCTAAAACGATTGTCGACAAAGGGTTGATGTCGTTGTCGTCTCCAAGCGGAGCTTGAAGATGAAGCATTCTCGCTTACAGTATTGGGCCCATCCCGACCCGAAGAGCTCCCAGGACACGTTCCCCCAAGCGAGAGCAACATCACCACCCTCATTCACATCTTGTCCCTTTCCCCACGGCAGCTTGTCAAACAACCCAAGATGGCTGTCTCCGCAGAACGGATAAGCGTTTACTCTCTCGCAGGCAGGCCCCCATTTCCCGCCTTTCTTTCATCTCCGTAGATTGAATTGAAGCTAACATATTTTGTCCACCAGACCTAAAAAACACCACCGACGACGCCCTCCCCGTCTATCTCAATTCCCTCAAGTTCACCCAATCCCACACCCTCACCGACGTGCGTCTAGCTCTCGGCTACTCCGCCTTCCTCCTCTGCGCCGCGACCTTCTACTGGGACTATACCTACGGCTTCGACTCCACGAAGCTCTACACCACGATCGCCGTCGCCATCTACACCCTCCTCAACACGGTCCTCACCTTCTGGATCTGGGGCGTGGAAAAAACCACCGTCTACGTCGGCACACTCCCCTCCACCGGCGAGAAAATCACCGTCCAGTCTAGGACGGAGAAACACAAACCCGTCTACCGCCTCACGGTCACCACGACGGGCAGAGATGGGCAGAGAGTGAGGAAGATGGTGGATAAGGCCTTTAGCAATTGGTTCGATGTTCGAGGCCATTTTTGCGCGAAGCCGTTTCAGCAGATTTTGGCGAGTGGTGTGGAGGTGCTGGGACGGGTTGATCCGAAGAATGTGGTGAGGGAGGAGAGGGTGTTTGAGAAGGAACAGGAGGTCGATGGACGGACGATGGATGATAAGTGGGCGAGCCTGTTGGCGGAGAGTGCGGGTGGAGAGGTGGCTGCTGAGACGAGTGCTACGCCTGGGAAGAGCGCGAAGAGACGAAATAAGAAGGCGTAGATCCTTACAGTACTTGTGGACATAAGATCTGTTTGGAGGCAATACGTCGTGAAAGGGAAAAGTCACATCATGGCACAGGCGTCCAGGCAGCTACGAGAAGATATCCAAATGAAAGAAAGGACTTGTCCGCACACTGGTATATGTTGAGTTCGTCTTTGTGGTATTTGTGAGCTGCATATTTAAGTCTTATGTATCCATCAGTCTAACTGCACCCAGCAGCCATAACTCCAGTCCACAATGCTTCCACCATCCGCTGAAAACTCCTCGCTATGCGCCCGGTCGTACCACAAAATTCTTCCCATGTCATGTTCGTAAGCATCCCGCCATCATCAACGCATTCTATGATGAAAGATCAAGATCTAGCCAGGTGAAGAGACAGATCTTTTCTCCAAATAAACAGGAGGGCCAGATCTGTCGCTACAACGGAGAGGTCCTCGTAGGTGGTGTACAGTCCTCCACTTATTCCTCCTTCGCAGCCTCCTTGAGATTGAACCAACTGATCTTACAAGCGGCCGCCTTCTGCCTAACATCCCGCGAGCAATCATCAAGCGCAATATCAATCTCCGCAATGAGTCTGAACTTGCGTTGGTTCAACTTCTCCGAATCGACAAACTTCACCAGACGACTCAGGACCTCCAAAGCCATGACTCGGCATCTCGCAGAACTATCAGAGGGAGAATCGTGAATGTTGTGAGTGCGGTCAGTCATACGGTTGATGACGCTGTCGAGGTGCGATTCGATGGTTCGGGGGGCGAGTGGGATCATGTGGTAGATGAATTGGAGGAAAGTGGCTTTGGCCCATTCATCGTTGGTGATGTTTGTGCCTTCGAGAGCGGCGGGGAAGAGGAGCTCGATGTTCTCGTGGAGGAGGCGGGAGTCCATATTGGCGAGGATTCCTGCGAGAGCGATGAGGCAGTTCTGCTTGTGCTCTGGGTTGCCAGCTTGCCGCCACATACTGATCAACTTTCGGACGCTGAGCTCGAACAGACGTCCCTTTCGAAGAGGCCGGACGAAACAGAAGTTCTTCTTGGTTAGGACGGAAGATGGGGCAAGCAGGATTCGGAAGCTCTGTGCTGCCTTGTCTCCAAATGGCTTCACGAGACCATCTGCCATGTGTTCGATGAGACGGAATGCAGAATCGCCCAAGTACGCTGATAGACTTGCATCGGAGAAGTAGGCTAGAGTTCGGTAAACATTCTCAACGGCCTCAGCTGAAGAAGGAGGGTTATCTGATAGGCTCAACATTAGATCCATAATAGTAGCCTGGCTTTCTGAATAGCGCTCGCTGCCAGCTCCGAACTTGTTCACAAGGAGCTGTAGCATCAATAGCATAGCTACCCTAGCCAGTCTGGAGCAATTCAAGTCAGGATTGACAGAACCTCTGATCAAAGCTGCGGCGAGCTTGCCCACATCCAGGCCCGATGGATGCTTTAGAGGAGTTAGTAATGTGATGAGTACCTAGTTACGCACACTTACCTCTTCTGACTTTGGGTCAAAGCCGGCAAGCAATGAGACCGCGAGGAAGTTCACGAGTGCCCTATCACTTGGCCAAGTTTCAAAGTCAAATTGTGAAGGCACGGAGTCCACCACACGATCCAAATCCTCCCCGGTGCAAAAGAGTGTAAGCACTGCTGATGGTGATCCTTCTGGCCGTGACTTATCGTGTGCAACTAGAATATTGTCAAATTTCTTGTAGACTTGCTGGACCTCCCCCCCATTGGGCTCGTCCGAATGCTCCACCTCGTAGAAGTCGGACAGCATTGCAATCGTCATCATCTGTCCCAACATATCGATCGTAAAGTCGTCGAATGGTTGTGAGGCATCGGCTGAGTTTTGGATCCCAATGTAAAAGACCGAATCTCCCTCCTCGGAAGCTCGCTGGACCACACCGACAATTCGATGAACGTAGGGGAGGACGATGTGCGAATAAGAGCCATTGGTTCCATCCAGAGGGTTTCTAATGCGAGCGTCACAAGGACCCTTCTCCAATGCGGCATCGAATAGTTGCAATCCACGGCGTGCTGTTGCGATGAGGATATTCAGGTACTGAAGTTGACCCTTGTGCTTTCGAGCAGCATCGAACTTCTGGACCAATGAGGCTTGCAATTCATCGTGGTTGGCAGAAGTCGTGGAGCCAATGTTGACCAAATTTTCTAGTAGATGCATCGCATTATCTAGTGCTTGCCGTATAGCAGCTTCTGAACTCAATTCGATGGCTTCCGGCAACTGCTTGATGAAGTTTGGCAGGGTGATCTCCTTGAATCCTTGCTCATCGAAAATACTAAGTTCTCGAATGGCACTCAAAGTCGAAGCTTGCAGTTGACCAGAGCTTGACTGGCTCAAAGCAACTTCGTTGAGTGTTTCCAGAATCATGCCTTTCTCAGTCAGGAAAAGGCTTGGGATCCGAACGAGCAACACTAGACCTCGAATTACCACAGCTGACAACGAAGGATCGGTATTGGGATTAGCCTTGAGCTCTGAAATGGCACCGAAGAAGATATCGATCAGTGGCTCACGGAAGTGCAGCATGTCTTGCGTCAACTTGAGCTCATCTTGTGCATTAGTCTCAGGAGAAAGGTCCAACGAAGCTGGATCTTGCTCGGAGTTCTTTTCACGAGCAAGATCGATCCGTGCTTGCAGAACAGCATTGAAGACACCCATCAAGGACTTCTTCGAAATCTTGGCTCGATCGTCCTGTGCCATACTGATGATTCCAGGAAATATTCGCTTGACGACCAGGCGAAGCGCAAGTGATGAAGAAGATCCGATGGCAAGAAGCATTCGAGCACTACCGCCAGCATACTGCTGCATGTCTGAAAGTCTCTCGAATATCTCCTCGGCGATGCTCTCGACAAGCTTCGAAAACTGCGATGGTGTGTCCCACGGCCAATTCGACCGGCTCAAACTCGAGAAGATGCTGTTGAGGATTCTCAATGAGTCGGCGATGAACTCGTCATTTTCACCATTCCAAATCTCGAACTTGATCGTGTCCCAAATCTTCGTTGCGGATTCGAATATGATTGGAACCGAGTATGCATTTACACAATAGTCGATCGTTGCCAATACATCCTTCTGGTCATAGTTAGCATGGCGTAGCCTCGTTAGATCTACGACCGCTCATACCTTTGTATTTGCAGCTTGATCTTCATCAATCTTGCTGAGGAGCGTGTCAAATGCCTCCTTTGCAAAGAGATTGTTTGCTGTGAAGCATTGACGAAGTGCCTCCTTCAGCTCCTCTGGGCCGACTTGGGAATCAGTCTTAGCACCCAGGTTGATTGGGTAGTATCGTACGAAGCAATCCCATAACTTGGTGAGAGCTTCTGGCTCCAACTCCCATTCCCGCGCGAGCTTGGCGTCAAGCCACAGGACTTCTCGCAGGCAGTGAGCACCCTTTTCGAATTCGCTCAACTCAACAAGCCCGGTCACAAAGAAATTTGCTCCAAGATCGCGCTGTAGCTGGCGGGCATACTTCCCAACCAAGGTAGACAGCACCATGTAAAACTTCAGTCGTGTCGAGGGAGATAGGTTAGCAAAGGTGTTGACTGTTCCGCGAGCGAGGGAGAAGATTGCTTGTGCCACTGTGGCGGCGTCTCCAGGGGTGAATCTCATAAGCTCTATGAGGATGAATAAACAGTCGACATTGTGGTCGAGCCCGTAGTGAAAGTTCGAGATGCCTTCGAAATTGTTGAGACGCAGGCGAAGGTAATCGACGAGAAAATGAACTGGTATCATCAGTAAATATCCGCCCGGCGGAGATGAATTGCATACTATCCTGTCTGACACCCAGGGACATGTCCATTTCTCGCAGAACCCGCGGGAGCAATGCCATACCTATTGCAAGTTAGCGACGTTCTTGGTCGCTGACATGCAGGAACTTACCTCTGCTAACTATGACTAGATCTTCTTGATCAGCCCCAATGTAAGGCTGCAACTCTGTGATTAAATCAGGAAATTGGAGAGAACCAAGTTCAATCGCTAGGGAGAATGTTAGGGAGAGCTAAGAGTACACACAGGGATTACTTACATCCCGCGATGTCTGTAACCACGGCTTCCTCGGTTATTGCTTGACCTTCAGCCAGGAGCGGCGCACCCATCCAGTGGCTGATCATGGTTTCCGCCATGGTTGATCTGTCTTCCAATTTCATCAGTCTTTGGCCCGTCATCATAAGTTGGACATGTAAAGTGATAATGAAGCTTCGAGGAGGAGTGTGGGTAGCCTAGGCGATCTTGAACTATCACGGCGAAGCGAAGAATTGCTTGATGAAGTGCGCTTGACTGGAGGGTAGCAGAGAAATCCAGATACGACAGAAGAGTGATCCTTCACTTTTCCCCCAGCAGGATAAAGCAAGCATGGCCGCCCTCAGATGCAACGCCTCGAAGTTGAGAGCCTGGCAGTAGGGAAGGAAGAGCACCCAGGCTGCCAGACAAGTCCATGAGCATGATGACAGGAGAATTATTAAGAAGGATTAACAAGTCGACAATAAAAATGCAAAAGAGAAGGAAGAATTGGCAAGGTTTGTGAAAGTTCACTCACTGCTACCTCCAGCCCACGGTGATGTAGAAATGCCCGTCTCCCACCAAAGCCAAAGTTAAGAATCAGAATCGCCGGGAAAGAATGTCCTGTTTAGTGCATGTTAGTCAATAAGGTTATGTCGTAGCAGAGGAGTGACAGTCAAACTTACAGGTGGCAAAGTTCTGTGCACAAAAATTGGTTGTGCGATGGATCTCCTGTTGTTGATCACAAAAGAAATCATCTCTAGCTGTGGAAAGCTATCGAGGGAGCAGGAATATTGCCGGGCGGTATCGAGATTTCCGCGGGGTGGCACTTTATTGGGAAAAGCGGCTCCTGTAATGGACAGGGGTAAGTTTAAGCGAGGGAGGTAGGCAAGTACGAAGAAGTACTTCCGAGAGTGAATCTCATCTCGGCTTTGAAACGACTCTGTCCTGGACTTCGCGTTGAGAACATGGCTGTAGTTGCTGGTGGACCTATAGGCTGGTAAGGCAAGACAACTTGCTTAAAGGATATGTAGCGTGTTTGATGCTTTGAAGGAAGCTCCGGCTTTTAGCTAACCTTTATAAGAAGTCTCAAACTGGTACACCAAGCTGTTGGGGCGTTTGGCTTGAGAGAGAAACATCAGACGGCTTCATATTCACGGTACTGAACATCCTAAAGTCGAGCCTTTATTGAGTAACTGGAGTGCCTAACTTGGTGTCGTAAGGACCTAACTCGTGAGGTAGCGAGATAAGCTGGATAGAATTGGGAATCACGTCTCACTCATTAGGTGGTACATTAGGTGGTATTGCCCAAATTTTAAAATGGATTTGGCCATGTTCGTCAATTCTGATTCTCCTGTTTGTGCTTTACCTTCGTAGAAAAAGCAAGAAGTCCCGTGACGATAACCTTACTGTAAGATTGCGGAAAAGGCTGTTAATCGCTCCGAGAGGATTTAACCGATTCAAGACTAAAATCGGATATCCTGATCAGGTGATTGGTTAAATACACGGAAGCTCCGCCCAGCTTTTACATTTATTACATTTATCTCATTTATTACAGCCTGTAGGTAGTGGTTATCACCCCACCTCCGGATCGCGATAAGGGGCTGTTTCGAATTTTTCAGTCCCTCCGTCCCACCTGGCTGGCTTGTAAAAGGCGAGCAAGCCTCTCGACATACAAAGCTTGTTACATTTTATCGACAAGCAACTTCACACGATGGCGACTCCAGCCCCAGCCTCAGCAACAAACTGCAAAGTTATACTTGCTGGTTCGATCGCCAAAGCTTTACTAGCAGAAGTTGCCGAGGGGCTGTCAAAACTCACGGAAAAGCCCAAATTGGTTGGTTTCTTGGCCAATGGAGATCCAGCAGGGAAGATGTACGCTGATTGGTCTGCGAAGACATCTCGAGAGAAGTGAGTCCTGGCTGTCTTTTCTTATTTTCTGTTGAAGATATATACTTGGGAAGCGACGCGAGATGTCTTGGCATCGATTGCCCCACCAAGCTCCCCAGAGCGAGGAAGCGAGAATCATTTGGATTCTAGGATACATACAAAGCGAAGAGAGTAAGAGGCACATAGTAGAGTTCTGTGGGGAGATATGAGTGCCCGACGTCAAACGATTTGCACCATAAGAAAATAAGCTTTGGTAGGGCTCAAATCACTTCCTCAAGGTCTATTACTCGGTTCGAGGGAAGAGGGCTACTAGTGTGATCCTACGCTCTCCATCTTGACCGAGAATAATTAGAACCCCAGTAGACGATCAGAGGCATCTCCTTTTGCCATCTCTTATTGCGACACCTTACAACGACCCCCCTGATTTTCGATCACGGAAAAGGATTAGGAACTAACCATATACTTCATAGCGGATTCGAGTTCGACCTTCGAGTCATTTCCAAAGAAGAAATTGAAGAGGCAGTACTAGCGGCCAATAGCGACTCGACTGTCAACGGCATCATAGTCTACTACCCCATCTTCTCGCGAACCTCCGGTCAAGACTCATATGTCAAAGAACTCGTCGACTTGTCCAAAGATGTCGAAGGACTCACTCACAAATACGTATTCAACATGTACCAAAACATTCGCTACCTTGATGCTCCGACAAATAATGTCAAGTCTATCCTTCCTTGCACACCACTAGCAGTCGTCAAAGTCCTTGAATACCTCCAAATATACAACTCCATCCTCCCATACGGCAACCGGCTCTTCGGAAAGACAATCACCGTCATCAACCGCTCCGAAGTCGTCGGCCGTCCCCTCGCAGCTCTTCTCGCAAACGACGGCGCAAAGGTCCATAGTATCGATCTAGACGGAATCCAGGTCTTCACTCGGGGTGAGGGCATCAAAAAGAAACACCACGAAGTTCACGATCCGCCAGAAGGATTTGAACTCCAAGACTGTCTTGCTGCCAGTGATGTGGTGATATCGGGAGTTCCCAGCGCATCATACAAAGTCGACCCTTCACTCCTTCGTGACGGCTGCGTGTGCATCAACTTCAGCAGCGAGAAGAATTTTGATGGTCCTGCAGTGAAGGAGAAGGCGTCGATATATGTGCCAGCGATTGGAAAGGTCACGATTGCGGTCTTGTTGAGAAATTTACTGCGTTTGGTACAGAATCAAAAGGCGACGGCGGAGGCGGCTGCTGCATAGGGGATGGATCAAAAGTCCTTCTTTGGTAGAGAAAAGGAGAAAGAATATACCCCGTTCAGACAGCTCTGCGCATTTTGCATAACTGTCCCCCCTTCCTCCCCCCTTTTTCTTTGAAACGTCAATATCCTCGCAGGTAGGCGGAAAGACTTGAATCAGAATCGGATAACCCTGAACACGGACTCATCCAATCTTCCTCCAGAGGTCTTCGTCTCTCTGCAAGGGATACAAACAAGGGAACATCTTCGAGCTCGGTAACAGATGCATATATGACAAAACTTATATCACGAGGCGAACCAAGTATTATATGAGAGCACGGAATGGTACATTACTCTTGAGATAGCATTTCTTTTCACCGTGGACTCAAAAGTTCCTATCTCGCACAACGAAAAGAATCTTCAGGCATCGGGCAGGACTTCACAACCACCGGAAGGATTTTCTCTCGACGAAAGGAGCAAAGATATACCTCCCAATGCTCAGTCATCACAACTCTTACCGAGATGCGCCAGCTGGCAGAGGAACACATTTCCTTCATGCACCGCCCCTTCAAGGCGACCCCCAACAGACCCCCCCGTCCTGGGTTTCCTTCCTGGCGGCTGATAAGCGAGTCGCGCCGTTCCCAACTTCCACGGAATATACGACACGGAGGTATCTTTCTGCACGCCTTAGTACATTGGTAGGATGGCTCAACCTGTTGGTTGTGT
This sequence comes from Amylocarpus encephaloides, assembly GCA_019669835.1. Classification (NCBI taxonomy): domain Eukaryota; kingdom Fungi; phylum Ascomycota; class Leotiomycetes; order Helotiales; genus Amylocarpus; species Amylocarpus encephaloides. The sequence continues at coordinate 98,178 of MU251444.1, read as the reverse complement.
GACACTGTAGCCTATCACCACCCTGGAACCGATCACATTATGCATGTAGGTACCCGTCAGATGGGCTTTCTCCATCGCAGGCGAAATTGCAGGGCTAGCAGCCATCAGATAGAGACAATGACGTGTTGGCGGCGAGGGCAGTTGGTACCGGTACTGTACTATTCGGCGGTGTTTGCTATCTTTATGGGGTTGACATTCTTTTTTGGCTCTTCTCATCTTTTTTTGTTCTGGTCATTGTCCGCGTCTGGCTCTGCTAGTGGTGCTTGATAATATGAGATGAGATTTTCGGAAATTCATCTAGTATGTTTAATCCCGGGATACTCCATTTCATAATGTTGTTGTCAACGATATTCAGTCTTGTCTCGGCTGAAGATAGTAAGTGGCAGCTGTCTTCAAGCTCAGAGATAAGTTGGAACAATGGCTAATGACAACCGTCGACAAAGAACGATCATCACGGAGAATCGTCACACGAGAGAAAAAAGACACCTTCGCATCCCCAACCTCACATCTCTCACCGTCCCCTCTCATCAAACGCTTCGAACCCACAACCTTCACTCTCAACAGCGACGGCTCCTACTCCCTTGCCACCAGCAGCACGTCCAGCCCCGTTTTCGTAATCGTGCCCACAACCACAATAATAGCATCACTTCTCGCTTACAGCTCCTCCTCTATGGCGCCGAGTCCGCATATTACTGAAACCGGGACCATTCTAACGACGGTGAATGGGTCGGCGGTGCTCACTAATGGGAGGTCGAGGACGTCGGAGTCTTCGTATCGTACAGTTGACCTGAGGACGTATGGGATGGGGAGTGCGAGCGGGACGCCGGTGCCGTCGACGTCTGGGAATGGGGAGGGGAGAGGGGGATTTGCGGATCGGATTCGAGCTTGGGGGCTTTTAGTCGTAGTAATACACTTGATGGTATAGAACAGAACTTCCCTAGCCGCACTGCAAACTGCAAGCTGCAAAAAATTGCATTGGAAACTTGTTGGAGAACTGATTGCACTCGTCTTGTTTGTTTTCTGCTGCGTTCTTGCAACGCTCGCTTTAACCTGATACGGAGAACCGATGAGCAAGCGAGGAGGGTGAAGACGTGGGGTTTTTGGAACATGATTCGCTCCAGGTACTGTGCAAACTTTGAAGTGAAAAGAAGGTGTTAACAAGGAATATGGGATCTAGCCAAGCCGACAAAATTCGACGCTTGAATTCAGTTGACTTTTCCTCTATTTCATTAAGCGAAAGTTGGTTTCGAGTAGATCAACCTCGAGACGGAAAGCCCTCCACAATATCAATTGAACCAACAACTTGGTTATTTGATAGTAAAATCCTGGAAGTTCTGCCGTTTGATTGCGAAAAGAAGTTCGCAAAATCTATCCCTATCCCCGCCCGCCGCACCTCTCGTTGCTAGGATTTGCTCATCCCAATAACCAATCCGCCGAAAGCAATCTCCTAGCCGAAGTAGGACCAGTCCCTCAGCTCGTTTCAAAGACCGTTTTCTCCGTGGAATGAGAATGAGGTGGGAGTGCCCGGGGGACTCGTACTTCTGGCAGGTATCGAGGGCGTTCTCCAGGATCCGACTCTCAATGGGGAGCCGAGCCTTACTGAAGTTTCCTCTGAGCGGTTTCCCCAAATGACGGATGGAGGTGTGTTATATAATTGTAGCCTTCACGTGCTCTGTGTGAGGATAGGGGAGCGAGCCTATTAAGCATGTTCTCAAATTTTGATTACGACGTGACAAACCACCGCCATCAAAAACTATAGGCAACGCAAGTCTTCCTTTCTCACACCTTTCAGAATTGATAATTCGCACCAGCGCTATCTTCTAGCAATTTAAAAAATCTGATTCCTCGATACCTTACCTCTACACTTTCCAACATTCCATGAAAGGATGCTTGGCTTGGTTAAACCGCCCACAACAGATACCTTAATGCGAAACAATGAGAACTAGATACAACTACTAAAGTTTTTTATGTAGCAGTTCATGGAAGGACTTATCGCTCTCTTCATTCCCTTGTTTTTATAGACAGGAAATATACTGCTCTTTTTAGGTGTCATGTCTCAGTTATTAGGGTCAGTTTGCAGAATGATTGGATATTATGGAGCTCGAAAAAGCCGGCCCACCGGTTCTTTAATTCTGAGGTGGAATTACAGGACAACTTATCTCGACGGTATTATCTTCCAATCTTTGATGGGCAGCCTCTGTTTGCTTCATCGCTAAAATGACAACAGGGTTCATGAAAGGGTGGCTGAGTAAAACGTAACAATAGAAACGAGGGTACCAATCAAATTTGTGGCACATGTATATTTCAAGAAAGTATGATTATATAATTAATGGAGTAAGTGTATTGTAGAAATGGTTGATGTAAAGTACAGTATGCTCCCCAGACTCTCCCTGTAAATATTCTAGCAGATCAACTACGTCAGGCTGTCTTCTCCCTCTGTAATCTATTTTATCATCATAAATTAATTCTCAAGTTATATCAAATACCCAATGTGCGAAGATATATCAAAGTAGCACATTCGGGGGTTTTCCATTGTTTGAAGTTGGTAAGATTTCAAAAGTGTGTTGGAGATTGTATTTCCGGCCACACGGAATCGAGACAGAGCTGACCAACTTATAGTCTATGTTTATCTCGCCGTAGGAACTCTAGCAATCCTTGGACAGTGTTGAGAATGAGACCCGTACTAGAGTATGGGGCTCGTCTTTCGTGAATGGATTGGATCCTATGTACGAAATGATTATCGCATTTAGCATATCAAACGGTGATGGAGCCGATGACTTCATTCAATCCGGATAAAAGATTGACGAAATAGGATTATAGGACAAGGAAACGTGAATAAACGCCGTCTCTTTACATTGACCTCCCAGATACGCTGTACTTAGGAATGCAATGCTTGAAACTGTCTTTATATAACATTTAACCCCAACATCAACCAATCCTGAAGCACAACCCCTTACTCTATCCGCAGTACCATCCTGCCCGAGGACGAGACAACAGCAAAGAAAGAAACCTGTCAAACCGAGAAACCCTCATAAGACCTAAACGGCCACCCATTTTCCTCATTGCCTGGTCATGTCATCTCTATAGGGCCAATGGGGTGTAAAGTAGAAGGCCAGGCGCAATCATGGTCTGAGCTCTGTATGTTAAATCCGCACCTCGAATTCAATGTTCCAAGTTCAACCGTTCTTTTGTCTGGCTGTCCTATGTCGAAGTGGGTCAATTGGTAGTTGAGATTTATTGAATGACGCTCCCCTATTTCTTGGATGGAATACTGAAACTCGTAGCCTGGGCGACAAAGGATCGAAGAACTGAGAGGCAAGACGTTTGGAGTGGGAAATCTCAAGAAATCTCCACAAATAGCTTTCCCATTGTCGCCTAGTTCGAAAATAGCCATTATGCCGCTAGCAAGGCCGGTATAGTTGAAATGGGCGAAAGCCGTGATTCTGGGCTTTATCTCCGGGAATGGTGCGGGATTTGAGGAGGCAATCTGAGGGAGGCTTGAAATCGCTGACTTCTTTTGTATGGGAGTCTCGCAATCCGAACTACCATCCAGACAAGCTGGCCAAGTACAGTCTCTATCGCTGCTCAGAAGGTTCATTGCACATCGAGAGTTTATGATTCCCGTCTCGACCGTCCTCTTCTCTGGCTGCCCCGGCACGAAATGAGTGAATTGATACTTGATTTTTGGAGTGCCCTCTATCATATCTCCCAGAAAAGAGTATTGCAGCTCGTAACCGTCGCGGCATTTGATCAAACTAGTGAAAGGCAGTTCGAATGTTTGGAACATACCCTCGCAAAAGGGTGGCTCTTTGTCGTTCGGATCGAGAGCAGACATTTTGCCGTTGGGGACGTTACCATGTCCAAACAAGGCTATGGCTATAATTTTTGGCTTGATCTCGGGATATGGAGGAGGGTTTGAGGATGGCGTAGATGGAAGGTTCGGAGGAGAGACTTGAGGTAGAGCATTTACGGCTGAATAGCTGGCATACAGCGAGAGTAGAATTGCCTTGGACAATAGATGACGCCACATGGTTGGAGTTGGAGAGTTGGAAGTATTGGATGTTGTTTTCAATTGAGAAGGATATATTGATTTATTGAATGAGTTTATGTCGAGAGTCTACTCTTTCAAGCCTTTCTATGCGGGAGCCATATCTCTTTTATGGATATTTTCTACCTATAAGCTGTATGCCTATCTGTCAGGTCACTGGATAATTGAAACCGCAGTATAAGCCCCGTGTGCAATTCAGACCTCAAAAATGTCCATATTCTGTGAACTCGTGCTCATTTCTGAAGCTTCATTCATCGCGATAAACAACGAGGGCGCATCGCTTCGAAGGAGAGGCCGGATTGAGTCATTCCAACAAGGCGGAGTTTAGTCACTACTCGGGCGACCTATTCCTGAAACAAATCAGATCAGTCAACATAGCCTCCATAAATGGTCATTTTAGGCCACTCAAAATGGCGGCGAAGATGGAGGTCGCTTGTCGCCAATTAAAATGCTCCCCGCAGACCAACACCCCCCTATCCGCCGCTACAATTGTCGCTTGTGTTCAGTTTCACTTCACGATGAGCCTCACCCCTTCCGTACCTGCACATGCATAGGCCATATCATAACGGGGTCACTGGAATGTTGTGACCAACAGTACGTATGAGTGCTAGATATAAAAGAAACGATTGCAGTGGAGCCGGGAGACTTTTCAACCTCATTAATCTAACGCTTTCTTTCCCCTATACTTCTTCTTTCCCTACACTTTTCTTAACTAAAATTAAAATGTATTTCCGACCCGTGCTTTGCGCGACGTTCCTCTCATTTATAAGCACCATCGTGGCCGTTCCCGACCATGAAAATTCAAGCCAACACTCGAATCCTCCATACCAAGCAAGCAGGCCCACACATCCATACCCAACTTCATATCCTCCGTCTCCTCCATCAGAGCCCGTACCTCCTGGAACACCCAGCCTGAGGGAAGAGGATATCGTTCCCTCACTCAAAGCAGAAACAAAACTCCAAGTTAGGGGCAATTCGACAGTGACCGGTAGGCTGAAAGCGTACAGTAAGAACGTAAAGTTCTGCGATGGGGAGATAAAACCGAATGGAAAGGATGCAGACATTCAGTGCCATCCAGGCTACAATTTGCATTACAATTGGACTGGGACAGAAGGAAACAATCCAAACAAGAAGAGTTCTCCACAAATTCTGGGCTACAGACTGAGCCATTGGGATTTGACGCCTAATGGGACTAGAAATGAAAACACTTGGATGAGGGTGAACGAAGGGTGGTTGTGTGCTAAGTGTCACTCTGACGAGGGTGGAGACTTCGGGAAGTGTACCCTATTGGAAAAGAACTGCGGAAAGTCAGAGACTGCAGGCCGAAAATAAAGCTGAGGAATGAATCCTCAATGATGTCTTTCTCGAAGTTTGTGTATCAATACTGGTGATCAGGGGGAAATGGGGCTCGGGTGTTTGGTAGACAGCGGAATCTCCGGGACTCAGTTGTAAGATTATTGTGCGGATATCGAGGAGCACTAGTAACGTTCCCGACCACAAATTATATCGAGTTCATGATTCTAAACACTCGTGATGACTCTGGACATTGGACATGAGGGAGTTTCCGAAGATAAAGTCTGGCGACGGTTCGACGGCAAAGTCAAGGGGAAGCCTCCAGAAGGTCATTCCGAGGAGGGGTATACTTGCTTCAATTCAACTAGGGAACGGATATAAGGAGTACAAATGCTTCCTGCCAGATAGAATCTTCTAAAACTGCCTGGTTGTTTTTTTTTCGATGGTTGGACGGTTTGAGGGTTTTGGCATAATTCCCTAATATGTAAAGCAATCTGCCAATCTCTCTAGTCAGAATGTATGCCAGGGAACCGTCCACTTTGCCCGAGCAAGTTTGGCATCAATATAATGGTATAATTGTAGCAGAAGGACTCAAAAATGGAGATGAGGACCATTTCGGAAACTTTATCATGCGGGACTTGTCCAAATGGGGGGGGGGGGGGGGCTGGAGAAGATAACTTTGGTGACACGTTTGGGGAATTGATAGAAATCCGTAGATCTTTCTAGTGAGGGCTTTTCCCCAGAGGCACGTTTGAGTGCTTCATAATCTAAGAGCTCTCAGCAAGGCCCAAGAGACTCCAACGCACCAATTACAGTAGTGAAGATTTGAAACGACCGTTTGTAAATAAAATCCCAAAATTAAGAAATGTGTCCCTCTTCCCTGGAATCTGTTGTAACGTAGGATTTCCACAAGGAAGTCCTGCCAAGTCTTGTACTGTGCATGACAACTCTCCCACCTTAGCAGCACTTGGACGGGTGGTGTTCCCTTCTAATAATACTAAGCGAGTTGGCTCACCACGCCACCAATGTTTGTGTGTTTGTTGGGTTTCAAAATACCAACGACTGCGCAATCCCCCAAGAATAGTAATTGTGAGCGGTCAGAGTGATGACCGATGACAGGTGCATACAGTCAGAATCTGGGCTGAGGCACGGGTAAACAAAAAGGTTGGGCGTTGGTCCGACAGGATGAGAATGGTAGATTTATAAAAGAGGGCTCCGAGAAGGGATTATTACCTTATACTTATGTCCGAGCACTTGTCACATTTATTTCCATATCTATACCTCGGCGGAAAGTTGTTTCCACTCACTCTTTGACTCCAATTGTACTTCGAGCATGCATTTCCTAGCTAATCCTCTCGTTGTGTTGTCTTTCGCCGCTGCAACATCTGTCGCTTTCGACGCAAGGAGCTCCACATCATAGAATGAGACGTCCAATTTGACGTCTCCTTCGACAAGTCCTTCCAATACCAACAACTCAACATCGCTCCTCCCAACCTCAAGATGCCCTGACTTTTACCCCGAAGGCCCACCGAACATTGTCGCGCTTGAACGTTTCAACAATTCGGCAGTGATCGACGGTTCCATCACCCTCTTTGCCGGGCATAGGGCCATATGCAATGGGGTGATAGAAGGGGACACATTCGATATGCCAGAAGGCCTGCTTATTTGCAAGGGTGAAACTCGTGTTGAGTACAAGATCGCCTCGTACGGTATGCCAGATTCGCCGGGATTGATCCCCAACCTTGGGGTCAGGCTCTCGCGGACGTTTCAGAGAGGAGAAGGACCAAAGGGGCTACCAGATGGCTGTTGGGTGGACCGGATTGATGACAAATTTAGCTTGATTACTGCCCCATGGATCATTGGAGATTGTTATGGAATTGAAGGAACTTCAGAAGATCGTTCTTGTAGTTTCGTGCTAAGGGTGACGTATCGTTAGCATTATCCGGTCGAATGTATCGTTTCGCATGGAAACAGCGCGGAGTTGGAGTGGAAAGGGAATCAGATGAAAGTAGGGTTATGGAAAGCGATCGGAAAGTAGCATACTCGTGTCAGTTTTATCCAAAATGTCTCTTCGGCCAGAGTGAGTGTTATGGTATATCCGGGGAGTTGTCACGTCCTTACTACATAGCCCTCGAGGTAGTTCGCCGGCCTCGATAGCACTGGTAATATGATACTCCCCATTCCCCGCCGCGCTTACCCCCTTTCCACATCGCCTAAACTCCAAAATAACAAGTATTCGCACAGACGCCACTCATCCCACCGCCATTGGTTCATCATCACCTAACTACTTGTCGTTTCACTCGCCATCCATTATCATTTTACCCGTCCTCGATCACCCCTCCTGATCGGCCCTCTCTCTTCCAACCTCAACAGCCTCCCCAAGCTTCCCCCCAACAACACCCCCAAGCACCCACATCCAATCCACACTACTCACCCATCCCTCACCACTACCCATCCCCCAAAGACCCCTCCCCTTCCCAATCTCAAATTCCCCTCTATCACCACCATCTCTCGGCATAGTGACCGGCCACGCATTCTCGATACTCTGCTGTTGAACAGCATCGACATTCTCCTCACCGAATAGCGCATGGACATCTCCCGTCGAGAGTGGCGAGGAAGCGGTAATGCGGTAAAGGTACCGAGACTCTACAAGCGAAGACGTAGAGAGCGAGAAGACATCGCGTATATAAGTAATCTCGTTAATCTCCTTCGTTTTCGCCGTATCCGTGCCAATATTTGTCTTCGGATCAATAAGCAAGATCTGATCTAGCCCTGACCCAATACTGAGCTTCGGAGCCGATTTAGTCGAGACGAATGTCAGATGTGCTGGCGTATAAAGTACATCCTCCATGTCCAGTTTCGCATCCGGGAAGAGAGTCGCGTTGAAGGGTGCGGCCAGGACGATATGATCGAACATCTCGTACTCCAGCCCCTCGCTGCCAATCGCCTGCACAACCCACATCTCCCTCGTCTCATTGAACAACTCCCGCTTCAGCCCCGTGACCTTCCTCTCCAACTTCAATTCCGCCTTACTACTCTCTGCGAAACCCTTCATGACCTTCTCAAAGTTCCCTTCCTGTCCTTCAACACACGTCCCTTTGTATTCCCTTTCAAGTGCCATAGAAAGCGCAAGATCAGATATATCCTCCAGTCCCATGCCAGCTTGCCGTCGAACTTGCGGGCGGACAACTTCATCTCGATAGCCATCCCCTATATTATTCCTCTGCAACCTCGTCATCGCACCAAGCCCAAGAGCCCCCGCCATCTTCCCACCAAGAATATCCCACACACTCTCATACCCCTTCCTCCCCTTGGCAGCACGCTCCAGCATCGCGTCCCACGCCTTCATAGTCCCCGTCGGAACATTCCCGCCATAACTCACACTCAGCCCATACCGCCACAACAACGCAGCCCACCGTCCAAACCCCAACTCACTTCTCGGTCTGGGCAATTCAGAAACCACACCTCTCCCATTGTAGAAACCGGTCCTCATCGTCCTTTCATCGCCGCGGCCCGTGACGCCATATACAAGACCCAAGCTGTCCCATGCTGCGGACGCGAGAATGGAGTTCCTTGCGAGACCTCCGGTGGCGAAATCTTCGGCGTGGAGTTCATGTTTGAGATCTGATTTGGGGAGGGAAGGAATCAGTCGACCGCCGACGTGGGAGTTTTGCTCATAGATGGTGATGTGGAGATCAATGTCGTTCTTTTCCTTGCTGGATGGGAATTTGTGTTTGGAGAGTGCGTAGGCAGCGTTGATTCCTGCTGGTCCAGCGCCTAAGATTATATTGTTAAGCTCTCTACTTTCTATGAGGGATAAGGATAGGATAGGATAGGATAGGATAGGAGAATGAGGACGTACCAACAACCCCAACCCTCACAACATCAACCCCCTTCACCGACTTGCCACCCCCTCCATCCCACCATATCGCAACTCCATAAAATCCCCATATAACTCCAAATACTAGTGCAAAGGCCAGTGCAACAGACCCCAGGGCTTTCTTCAAGATATTGTTTATGTTTCTGTTCTTCTCGGGCTGTGAACTTTGCTCTAGGCACTCATTATACGACGCGTGTCCTGCATCGTCCCATCGGCATCTATAGCTTGGCGGCCTACTGGATCGATCTGAGAAAAGGGGGGTGCGTTCAGAGTATGGAGGAGGAGGAGGAGGAGGAGGAGGAGTGGGGTCGTTCATGTTCGCGGCCTCGTGCGCGCAAGACGTACAATAGAATCCAAGATGAACGGTTTGTTGTGAAGTCACATGTAAGGAAAAAAGGGAACGAGATCAGCTCCCGAAAAGAGGTTGGACGATGGACAAATGTGATGAGGTGAGGTGAGGTGAGGTGAGATGGAGAAGTTAATATTGAAGCGGTAGACGTATAGAATCGAGGCGGGGCTGCAAACAACTGCATGCGGCTGACCGAGATGCGGTGCAACGGTTGGCCCAATTGCAGATCACGATTTCAAGGTTGGTTGCCTGATATAGACCTTGTTACTTGACACCAAATAGGACGAAGACAGACCAACAAGTGGGAATTGAGCGAGCCTGAAGAAGGTCGGCTTGGGTCGCGGCGGACATGTAAAAGTCATTTAAATGCTGGTAATCCCCACTCACCCTCTGATCGACCGGAACCGTCGAGAGTGGATTCGAATCCTACTCCATGATCCGTTGGAAAAGGTCCTTTCTCAACGAGCAAGACCGTCTAAAGAGGGGGGGTTCAATGTATCACAAAACTCCATATGTTGCCATCCTCGAAGCTCTCCTTCACATTTCGTCAGAGTTCCAAATCATGCAACAATGCCTTTTCGTTTCCATACCAGGCCAGAGCATCAGACGTCTAATCGTCAGCCTCCTCCGCCTCCTCCATGGTCTCACCCTCACCATCATCCTCGAAGCTACCCATTGGGACCTCATACAATCTCAAGATCGACTTGTTAGGGTCCTTGACAAGAACATACTTGCCCTCTTCGCGCTTGAGACACATGTCGGCGATTGTTCGGACGATACCCCATCCATTGGAGAGACTCAGGTTCATCTGTTGAGCGAAATCTCGTGGTTTCCAGCCCACAACACCGAGTATGACATGCTTGTCGTTGGTCTTTGGGTTTGCACGGGAGACGAATCTACACAAATTAGCTCGTCTCAGACAAATATGGGAAGCGACCATACCCAAGCTTCATGACATCAGCGCGGGCCATGATGCTCTGAACCGTCCATCTTGCAAGCTTGCAACTGTTGTTCTTCATTTCTGTTGCAACAACAGCACCGCGTTGGCTGACCAGCTTGGTTCTCCAGTCCAAAGCTCCGCCACTTCCTTGCGCCTTGTGATCGAATTCGTTCAGTGCCTTGACAGTGATGTGCTGATCCTCACCACTGATTGCATTCTTCTGAACGGCATCGAGTTCTGTTCGGACAATCAAGTGAACGGGATCCTCATCGTTGAGCGACAAATCGAATCGGCGGTACTTGTAGGCTTTGCTCGCAGGTGGTTCTGTCTCGGAGTCTGGGTTGTAGAAGGGATTCTCGTGTGACATCTCTACCTTCTGGTTCTCATTCTCCAGCATGACTTGGTTGGCAAAGTTGTGGTTGATGTATGTGGCTTCCTCGGCCAATGCGCCAGGTTGGTTGACAGCATCTTTGCTTCCCTCAGATGCGTCCATGGGGGCATCTGCGGCATTCTCGTTCACAGTCACCATATCCAAAGCGGCATTATCTCTCTTGTCAAGGAAGACCTTGTTGCCTTGTCGAACAATGACGATGTCCCATGGGTATATTGATCGTGGGGAGCACATAAGCATGGAAAGAATGCTGTCTGTCGCAAAGATAGTCGCCTCATCCTTCTCGGCAAGTTCTTGAATGACAGGGTCCGAAGTTGTGGTGACGTTGTACGCAGCGCGATCCACGAGGGTGAGTTTCCGCTCCGAGCTCTTGTTGACAGCCTGCTTGTCAAATGATCGATCGTAGTAGTATAAGAAACCGTAGCTCTCGATATCCTCTCCGTCGTCCGTGTCGAGGTTCAGCTTCGCCAGGCGATTGAAATCGATTTCCTCCAACATCTTCCAGTCAGGCTTAATGTTGACAGACGCATCGCGGTTTCGTTGTGGTTTGTCGTAATCCTTCCAGCCAAATCGTCTACCGCCGCGCGCACCTCCACGACCTCCTCGATCATTGTAGTTGTTATATCCTTGCTGCCCACCACGTCCACCAACTCTCTGGAATTGACCTCGTCCTCTGGAATCGCCCCGCCCTCCTCGTTGACCTCGACCTCGCCCAAATCCTCCCCCACGACCGAATCTCGTCTTAGTTGACTCACGAACATTGCTCACGACAGAGAAAGAGGATTCGTCTTCGGCAAGCTGGACTGCGAATAAAGAGGACGTGCCGGCACCGTAAACTTGTTGATCTAGATTGAAAGTCAGTCTGTTGCGCTCCCCACCAGTTTTGGGTTGGTAAATGGCAGCCCAAATGGAGGCAGAAGTTCAGACCTCTGTAGTTTCGGTTGTATTGTTGTCTCCCACCTCTGCCATCTCTACCATCCTTCCCCTCGGTCGTCCAATCCGCCATGCGACCCAATTTGTCGCCCTTTGAGTATGGAGCGTAGGGGACGCCGTTCAAGGTCGTTTCTGTTGACGTTGGGGGGCCCCATGAGTCCTCCGACGGTAGAGCCGCGATGATATCTGTAAGGGAGATGGGCGCCATGATTGCGATGTATTTGGTAGTAGGACGATGAAATTTCGCACGAAATCGACATGGCAAATATATATTTGTGGTGGGGCAAAGCCTAAATCCTTGCTTGCCGACGCACGTGATCGTCTTCCTCAAACTCTAGTGCGAGGGCTCGGACCTGAGTTTCTTTCAACGTCCACATCCGGCCAGTATACTATAGACTTGATTTATCCCTTTGCATTCTTCTTCTTTAGCTCAAAGCGGACATCTTAAGAAATACGGCAACTAGATATAAAATACATTGACAAAGGCCTTTGCGTAAACGCTAATGGAATCACTGGTATTTGCTCCCGGGTCTCTGTGCAGCACATCCTACACGCCCTATACAAGAATCCTTTGCCCAAAAGAATTAGATAATCCAGTCATCAGTACATCATATCTTCCTCAAAGTCATTGTGTAAGACATTCGCTATTGCATCACGCAGCTCAAACTCCTCCAAGACAGCACCGAAGCTATTCCAGATCAGTCTCTATGTTCAGGCAGAGCTGTCGATATGGGTAGAGAGCTTACCCGTAACAGCGTATCTTGCCCCGGAGCTCCTGAGACATCTTCTCAAAATCTCCCGCCTTTAGTTCCGAAAAACGGTCATGACTTAATATCATTCCCCAAGCCATAACCGGAGTTATCTCGCCATCTAGGTTGAGTCGCTTGCTCAAGTCGAGCAAATTTGCGAGATCTGATTTCGATAAATCCCAGGTCTTTTGCGCCTCTGCGTTCTGTCTCGGTCCATGTCCAAAAGGTATTTCGGTCTTCACATCTGGCATTGGAGGACATGAAGCCATGAGAGTGTGGCCGCAAGCCGGCCCCTCGGCATCGCTGGACAGCTCGACGAGATATTGCAGATGATCCATGCATGGTCGTTCGAGCCTGCGTCGAGTCCGTCGTCAGTTATGCGGGGGAGGCGACACATATGCTCTTGAAGGATCGGCGTACGTTAACACGAAATCAATTCCAGCCTGATCATAATCCACCCCTTGCTGGACTTGTTGTTGCGCCATGTTGCGACCGTTATTCGCTCCGTTTCGATGGGGAAACTGTGAATTTGTCGCCGAGGTTGCCGAGTGAGTAGGAGGTGGACTGTAACCTTGAGATCCGGGCGCGTAGCTTCCTGATATACTCCCGCTCGAAGTATAATCAGCACTGGCTTGCGGTAAAAGTTCATCGACACCTCCAGTACCATGCCATGGTATACCGTGTTGAGCCAGCAATTGTTTCAATTGTCGATTCTCCTCAGCGAGAGATTCCTTGGTCTGTGACACCATGCTAAAGTTCTCCTTCAAACGAATGACTTCCTGCTCAAGAGCCTTGATATACAATTCTTTCCTCTCGCGGTGGGTTCTATTTGGAATTAGCGTTGTAACGCATGATGGTGGCACACCACGCCATACCTTTGCGCCTGCCTGTTTAACTCTTGTCTTCTTGTCAAGGCGGGTTTGCTATCAGGCTTTGGACCTCTTCTTTTGGGTGGCTGCCCGTCGACTTCGTCACGTTAGCGCATGTAGAATAGGCGAGTTGGTAGACTTACCACGTGTACTTTTCTTCTCCGTCAGGTTCTTCAGGAAACCCAAACTCATGGAAAGAGGACTCTTCCCGCTATCGGACTGTCCACTACTCCCATATCCACTCCCACTCAACTTGTTGCCGTATTGATCGACGGGAGACTGGAGCGACATGTCTCTATGATCTAACGATTCCGAACTTGACCAAGAGCGGCCTCTGGATATCTGCTGATTTGCCCGATCGTAGTTAGCCATGTTCAATTGACTCCACGATCGTTACATGCAGGTTGGTCAGGTTGGCGCCGCGGGACGCCTTCTTGACTAGAGGGGTGTGGGCGGCATGATAAAGACATATGGAGGTGTGGATGACGTACCCGATCCCGCGATTTTCAGCAGTATTGAACGGCCGTTTGAAGGGCTTTGCGGTGGTTAATTCGTAGTTCTGTCTCTGCAACGCGGGGGTGGTATGAGTATTTGGAATTGATGCGAGGCGGGCACTCTTCGTGAAAGGTTGATCGCTGCAGGGATTGGACAACCACTATCGGATTGATACTGTATCGATAGAGACTATTAAAGAGAGGATTGATGCAAGTGCCAGGCTGAGGGCGATTTGTTTTGTTGTGGGGAGACGAGATGACAATGGTGGGAGAGGCTGATTGATATTGTGAAGGGGAGTTTGTGTCGTTCCCATGAAAGGACAAGAGTCGGTTAAGGGCCCAAGGGGTAAGGGGTAACGAGCAAGGCGCTCCCTAGACAGCCGCGAGGCGGTGCAGAAGAAGGAGAAGCTGATGATTGGGTTCATGCAGTGGCCGTGTAATGAGACTATCGAATCGACGAGGGATCGTGGAATGAGGTAAGATTCCCATTCGGAGGAGAGAAAGGCCTTGTCAGAACGGACTACGCCGCTGGATCGACCATAACAGCCGGTGACAGGCTCGGGGAGTCTGGGGAGCAATGCTGTTCTCCTTCCGAGTCTTTCTGGCTTCAGTAGGTTTATATAAAGATGGGGGAGTGTTCAATCAATATCTCTTGGGAGTGGTGCAGCCTAATATATACCAATATGTGACCGGGAAAGGTCCTATTTATATCATATCAAGATGATCTGAAGATGATCTCAAGATTACCGAGGTTGGTATAAAATATAAATCACATGACGTAAACGACCCATAAATACAGTAGAGGTAATAGTCTGTGCCCCTCCCCCGAGGTGAAAACGGGGGCACCTACCTAGCTACGGAGGTATTGTTTGTTTGTTTGTTCTTTTTAACGTCCTGTGTAAGTCAATGGCTATAGTGGGACGCCAGAGCCTCAGGACTGGGAGCCGAATAGTAGACTAGCTACGGGTCAAGATGTTTTTTTTGTCAGCACTCCGGAAAGATTTTCCTAGCCGGGGGACAAGTCCCCTATTAAGGACTTTACTAGCCAATATGTATTAATAGGCTAGTAGCCTATTTCAAGCTATTATCCATCAATCCTCGGACTTGTTATTGTAATTTCGATCCCCGGGTAGACCAAGGAAACAACAAAGAAACCATCCCCACCTTCCTAGCTACGGAGGTACTCAGATATACGTACGGATAGTGGGGGTTGGTTTCCATGTGACGCTCGGTAAGGTTCGTCAAGAGCCTCGAACTGACCGCTTCTTGAAGTTTCAACCATTTCCTTCAGACCTATTCAGCATCGCTCTTCTGCGCTCTTTGGTGCTCTTTTGCGCTCTGTTGGCTTGGGAATCCCATCATGGCGATAGGAGATCTTTTCACCTTTGTGCGCGGCTTGCTGCTGGTGGTCCCATGGGCACTCGACTTGGTGTTGATGGATTTGATCCTGTCCTTCCTACTCCCCTTCAGTTCCTTCTTTCCGAACGCCGTGTACAATGCTTCTTCCGCAGTCGCATTCGTCAACTGGAACTGGATCCAATGCATCTTCGAGGTCTTCAACGGGGGCAAGATCACCATATCTGGCGATGTTCTGCCAGAAGGAGAATCTGCCATCGTCATCTCCAACCACGTAAGCTGGACGGACTTCTACATGATCCAGGCTTTGGCTGTGCGCGCTGGTATGCTGGGAAGATGTCGTTGGTTCGCAAAGCTTGAACTGCGCTGGGTGCCATTGCTAGGATGGGGGATATGGGCAATGGGGATGCCCATGGTCAGCAGAAATTGGTTGCAGGACAAGAAAGAATTGGATCGCGTTTTCGCAGGAGTGGTTGTAAAGAAATGGCCAACCTGTAAGTCGCCCTAGAAACCACGAAGAGAATATAAACTGATTTAGTGCAGGGCTCATCAGCTTCAGCGAGGCCACGAGATACACAACGGAGAAGTACGAACTCGCGAGAGCATGGTGCAAAGAAAACAAGAAACCACTACCAAAACACCTGCTCTATCCTCGAACCAAAGGTTTCGTGACAACCGTTCAGCACTTGCGAAAGGCGCCCCATGTAAAGGCAGTATACGACATCACAATCGCGTACGGACACAACCATAAATTCTTGGAAGCGCCAGCCATATGGGAATCGCTGAGTTGTGGCGGTCTGAGTAGTAGCAGAGGATATAAATTCCATGTCGACGTGAAGCGGATACCCTTGGTTGATCTACCAGAAGATGATGCAGGACTTGCAAAATGGCTGGAAGCGCGATGGATAGAAAAGGGGGACTTTTTGGAGGCGAAGAGAGAAGAGTGGGCGAGGAATTAAGCCGCATTCAGTCGTGTATAGACTTTCGCGATTCTTGCTGGAATGTGGTCCAATTGACCACTTGCGAAGCTTCTTCGCACCCATGCCACCAACTCTTCGATTCTAGAAGCAGAATTCTTTGTTTTCAGAATCACGAGATGCCCATTGGGCTCCCAAACTGTCAGAACTCGTCTGTCAATAAACAAAGAAACCATACAAGCCAAACCCGCCAACCTCGCCGCCTCCCTAAAACACAGACCTTTATTTCGATTACCTATTACTTTAGAATAGAAAATCAAATAGATACCTCGATCATCACCACTTCTCATGCCGTCAGATGATCTATCACTTCACATCTGGTCACTTATTAAACCTACACGAGCAGCTATCATTCCTCTCTCAATTTGCCCCCCTCAGGTTGGCCCCTCCCGGAACAAGCACTGGAGAAAATGCCCTTCCGCGCATCACGCGTCCAATCCAAAATCCTCTCCACAGAAGACGACGCAGACATCTCCCAAGTCTCTCTAACCTCCCGCCCCTCCCTCAACACAACGTCCCCCTTCCACCAACAACTGCCTACGTCTCCCTTCTCACCCCGGTCCCCTTTCATGTCAAAGGCTACCGCATGGTGGAAAAGCATGCCACGGCCACTTCAGGGTGATCGGCTGGACAATATGAATGAACATGGTCGCTTGATGGATGGGGAGGGTAGTGTTGCCGAGGTTGGAGATGGAAATAGTGGGGATGGAGTGGGGATAGGGGTGGAAAGGGGAGAGAGGTATCTCAGGAGGGTTAGGCGGAGAGGGATGATGGAGATCGTGGGATTGGTTGCTGTTGGGTTGATACTGGCGAGTTTGGTGGTGATATGTGTCGGGTGGGGAATGATGAATCGCTCCTCGAAGGGGTCGGGTGGACTTGTCCGCAGGGGGGTCTTGTCGGGAGGAAGGTGGTAGAATGATTCTTGCGGCTGTGTATCTTGAATGTGGTGGAGTCAGGATGGAGTCCATATTACCTACTCTCGACGGCACAAGTAGATGTCTTTGGACTTTGAAGTCAATAAGAACGTTTCTTCCATTGCTACTAAGTAATATGCTTTTATCACGCAAGAGTGCGAGGTCTCCCTCGAGCACGAATGAGAAGAGCGGAAGTTCGCGATAGCAATACTTAGTGTTTTTATTGATACGCTCTGGTAAAGGAGAAAGACATGGTATACACCATGTGGTGCGTTACGTCCTTCAATCTCGAGTCTAGACTGTGTGAAAATATACAAGTCTCACTATCACTATCCCCAAAATGAAATAGCTCCTACTGATTCATCTGTATCAAAATTTGCCGCTGTACTCTGCCTTGGAAAGAGCTCTTGCTCAGTTGTTGGCTGCTTGTAGGGCAGGTGTGAGATTGTGTGCCTTGCTCCCAACTATTCTGTCAATATTCACTATTGTCATTCTCGCACTCTGGTTGGCCCTGTTTGAAAAAGCCGGCCAATCAAGAGTTGCAGCGTCAGTAAAGGGGGGTGGAACCAGTAGGAGTAATAAACTCGCACGAGCAAAAGCCGGAGGATACGACCAGGTTAGTACCTGTCGCGGGGGAAGCAAGATACTGAGTATGATTGATTGCACAATCAACCTATTCTGTTCATAAAAACATTGATGAAGAAAAAACCGAGCAGCTGCAACCGCGCATCGAAAAACCATGGTAAAGGAGAAACATGAAACAATTCCCATCCCCAGATCCCCGCATACACGCCAGGAAGTTTAAGTTCAACAACCATCATATGATTTCTCCCCATCCCATCCGCCATTACAGATCTAACTCCTGCATATGCGTGTCTGGCGGTAGCGTTTATGTGCTCGGATCCTCCCAGTGGAATGGTCGAAATGCAGAGGGCCAATCCAAATGAAGGTCGTTCTAATGCGCGAGAGAGAAAGAAAAACAGGCGGAACCGTGACCTCATATCTCATCCGGAAAGGTGGCTTAACAACATCCACCTGCCGATCCCGACTGGACTCCCTGACCTTGCCCAACTTGTACCGTTGGTTTGTTATTGGCAGTGGTCGTTCCCATTCTCTCCTTGATTTGGCGGGCCATGGTCAAGAAAGCCTGCTCGACGTTGTTTGCATTCTTCGCGGAGGTCTCGAGGAACGGGATACCGAGGCTGTCTGCGAACTCCTGCAGGCAGTAAATATTAGTCATATGTCTCGTGGGAAGGAAATCATCCAGGAGGCTCAGGTGACCTGCACCAGCTGATGTCAACTATGTGGTAGCTACGTACCTTTGCGACAGTGTACTCAACAACTTTCTTGTCCGACATATCACTCTTGTTGCCTACCAAGAGCTTGTTGACACCCTCTGTGGCATATCGGTCGATCTCCTGCAGCCATTGCTTCACGTTGTTGAACGAGTCCATGTCCGTAACATCGTAGACAACGCAAATACCGTGGGCTCCTCGGTAATAAGATGAGGTGATGGTTCGGAAGCGTTCTTGTCCCGCTGTATCCCACTACGGACTGATTAGTGCCTTTGCTTGTTCTTGAAGTTTCGAGGGTATTTACGATCTGAAGCTTCACCGTCTTGCCATCAAGCTCAATCGTTCTGATTTTCTGCCCCTTGTCAGCGCCGGTTGTGCATTCCAAAAGAGTCTACCCACAAAGTCGACACCAATAGTTGAGATGTAACTTTCTGTGTACGTATCGTCGGCGAATCGCAGAAGCAAGCAAGACTTTCCGACGCCGGAATCTCCGATAAGGAGGAGCTTGAAGAGGTAGTCGTATCTAGTAAACGTAAGTACGGTTGTAGAGGCGGGAGACGCATGGTAGATATGGTCTCTGGTTGGGCTTCGACTTAGAGGATCATGGAAGGTGACTCTGTCAAAGAAGAACAGTTAGCAAGGAGCTCTGCACAGAAGCTCTACAACGTTGTATGCTTTCGAGGAGCTAAGGCGACGAAGAGATTGGAAATGTAGATGACGTACTACTCGGGATTCATAGCTGCGGGTGAACCTGAATATTGGAGAAGATGTGTATATGATGTGAAGGTTGTTTGATGAGAACGATGAAGTTTGGTGGTTGGGTGGAGAATGTATTCGAGTTTATATGCGCGAACAGGCACGACGAGGTCGAAGTCGTTGTCCTGGCAGGCGGAAGCTTTAGCGTGCTGTGCCACGTGACTCGAACCTATTCGCCTACAGACTTCTTTGATATTAGACCATACCACAACACCGCAACACCATCGTCACCTTCACGCTTTGGGCCGATCTTGATGTCTTGACACTCCATTGAAGTGCTCAGACTGATGTCGGCACCTCCAGCCATCTTGCGCACCGCCCGACACAAAGTCAACACACTGCCCGCTTTTGCACCTGGCCGTCAAACACGGCCTGTCCTCCAGCCTCCAGTATCACCCGGCGCAAGATGTCTAGCTATCGTCAATCCAGACACGAGATCTGTACCAGACGTCTGGTTCACAGGGACTTCCCCAAAGGGGAAAATTCCGCCACCTTATGACTTTGGTGATCCGGGAAAACCTCCGGATGAAAGAACATTGAAGCTCGGGAAAAGTAAGTATACACAATCTCCCCCCGTGCTAGAACCACGTTTGCTGCGAAACATCTGCGAAACATCTTCGAAACATCTTAAAAACACCGCTAACTGGATTGTACAGCCCTGCGTATTCTTCAAGGTCGATTGCCAACTCTCCTTCAATCTCCACTGCCCCAAGAAATCCTCTCCCCGCAAATCACCCTCCACCTCTTCCCCTCCACACACCCCCACCTTCCTCAGGTCTCGGGACGGGTCGCATACTCCGCAGCCTTATGGACATCACCCATAGCGTGGGGTAGAGTGCCTCTCGTTGGTAATGTCGAATTAAAAATACTCTCAGAGCGAATGGTCAAAAGCGCAGCTTCCGCACGATCCGAGCAGCTTATTGTAAGATGGAGTACGATTGGGAAGACACGGGGAAAGGGAACGGGTGGCTTCTACAAAGGCATTGGGGCGAAAGATAGTGTAGATAAGATCACCTATTGGCTTGGAGGCGGCAAGGGCGAGGATGATAGCAAGGAATTCACTGGACTTTTTATCTTCGAATTTGATGAGGAAGGCAGAGTTGTCAGTCATACTATCGAACATGTACAAGAAGGTGGGAATTGGGACAAAGGGGTTGGGGCTCGTGTGGTGGGCCTGACGGACTGGCTCCTAGGTACTTTGAAGAAGAATGGCCAAGGGAATGAAGGCGCCCCCTGCCCGGCATTCTGGACCGAGCAAGAACTGCGAGATAAACAAAAGCCTTGAGGCTGGTTTGAAGGATGTTTGGTAATCATGTTGGTCATTTCGGCGCTCTGGTGACTCGAAGTTGGACTCGCGTTGGGCCATTGGGCTGTATGAAATATGTAAGAGCTGGGAAGATATTGTACAGGTACAGAATGTAATACCCCGCTCTCGCAATGTTTGGAGGTAAGTGAAATCGAGAAGTCACTTCATCGCTACATCTTAATTATAGAATATCACCCCCTTCAAGTGGCTCACCCATTCAAGAACGGAATGCAACTAGCGCTGCAATTGCAACCCATATTGGCTAGGAGTACGATTATGCAGCTCTACTCAAAAGATTATCTCCTACAACCACGCCTAGTAGGTCATTCCGAGCAGGAAGGCGAGCAAGTTGGCTTACCACATTTGCCTATTCACCTGTGATTCACGACAAATCCCTTCAATATCTCCCCGACCACATAAATATCTATGACTCCCTTTGGTTTGAACCAGTACAAGGCAGTAGCCAAACCATGCAAATCCTTCGCAAATCACCGTGCTCCCCATCCATCTGTCTCAATTCAAGCAAAACCACACGCTTGGTCACATCCTCTTCCCATTTTTCCTAGAAACCAGCTGTCTTGATGAATCAGACTTCACAACTACTAGAGGTCCTTGAGTTTATTGCCGAGGAAGGATTTGTTGTCGATTCCCCAGTCCCCAATTCCACATTCACGCAAAAGATACAAGTCCTTCCCTCTCTACACTTGCTATCGAAATCGGATTCATCAATACCTCGTCCTGCTGACCGTCCTCGCTTCTTCGACTATATGAGTATTTGAACATCTTGCCCACAGTTATCCAGGCATTGAGGGGGATGGGGGGAAAAATACAGTACAATATATGGCCAGTTGTGATCATTCCAATAATAGGTCGAGAGAATTTCCAAAACATGCCTCACCAGATATATTTCATCAAGCAATAAGTCTAGAACATTCATGGCCAGTATGCAAACAGCAGTACACGAGTCAAGAAGCGTGAAGCCCGGATTTAATCAACCCACCAGTTTGTTTCATATCAAAGTCTTCAGAACTTCAAAGTGCAGTGACAATACATCACAACACGAAGATGAAGCAATATGTTCGCCTCTGCTCGAAATCGAACATGGCCCCGCCAGGCTCGAGTATTATCATGGTGAGGCGCCATCTGCTGTTTTAATGGCACTCACCTGATTCGAAACCCTCAGGCCGATGCTCTCAAGTCTGTTGTCGAGAAATGTTTTGCTGTCGATTTTCAAGTGCGTATTCACGCAGACACGAAAACGTGGTCCATTTGCACAACGCTAGGTACCTAAGAATGGAATTCAAATTTGTCTCGCAAAAGACTTGTGTTCCTCCTATTTAGGCGGATGGTAGGCTCTTACTATAGGTTCTACCACCTTCCGGTCTAGCAAAATAGGATGATTGTGGATGCCGAGGGTATACATATCAGAGGATGGAGCTTTCCTTTTCTAAATACTTCCTCGATATTGAGATTATTTGCTTAAATATCGCAGTCTGTAGATTGAAGGTAAATGAAAACTTTCTATTCAAATCTGATGTGAAATTTGATGGGTAATTCATCAATCAGTAGGAAACTCACTTACAGTAGTAGCAAGTCGAAATTCACCCACTGCGAAATAGCAGCCTCGAAGCTCCGGACTTTCCAGTTCCTAGTCCTAAGGTCCACAGAGAGTTCCACGCGCTCCGCCCCTTCGCCAAAATCCAAACCAGTATCGCGTCTTAGAGTTAAGAAAGAAACTCCGTTTTCATAAGTTTAATCATATTCACTGGCAGAAAGCCAGCAAGTCAGAGATCCAAGATTTATTGTTCAGCACTTCTGCAACCCTCGTTGAATATTGGAGTGTAATAGTCCCAACAGAAGAAGATGTTGCTACCAGGAGCGGAGTCTGAACGGATTAGAGAGGCCCGCAAGTACAAGGCTGCTCTATCTCTATCAAAATCCTGGAGAGGAACGAATAGGTATGACGCTGATGGTTGTGTAAGTGAAATACTGAGCGCTGCTGCCAAGAAACAGTACTGTGAGGATTGAATCGATGTTGCCGATTCACCTTTCCCAAAATTTGCTCAGGTATAAAAGCCCCCAGGGGCTCACACTGCAGGACATACCCATCAGTGGAACTATATTTACGCTAATTGTAGACACACGAAATCAAGATCTTCCTCGCTAACCCATAGAGGGTTCAAAGTCTTTGCCACAGCTGAAGTCGGCAAAATCTTTCCTAGAATCAGGAAACGGGGAGCCGTTGATCGCTAGCAGCTTATTTAGCACCGGCTGCTGCTCGATTCCCAGCACCGGCGAATAATTTCCACGGCACTCGTTATTAAGATCTAGGCGTAGAAAGCACTGATATGTTGATCCTGCTTCCTAACATACTTTAGAAGTTTGTTGAGCTTCAACCGTTTAAATAATTTTCATCTGTGGGTACTTACTAATGTGAAATAAAGGGGCCGTGGTAGATGCTAAAATGTTCAGCATCTGAAGACACCGTGTGCTATCGAGAATAAAACCTTGGAGGCGTAGTGGAAGAGCAATAAAATTTACGGCCGTGCGAGGAAGATGGAATGCCAGTGGGAAGAATCACACCAACCGTGAGGTTGGGATATAAACATGGCACTTGTTGCCATGTGTGAGCAGCGAATATAGTGCTGATTATTACCAGTGTACGATTGTTGTCGAGAATTCTTTTGCAGTCGATTCTTGAAGTTGTATTCATGTAGTCAGGATCTTCTAGAAGTGTTATTTTCCATTCGCTAGTGTCTCCATTGATGACGGCTGGGTCTCAGACTCCTGCTCAGTACAATTCAGATAGTCGGTAGATTCCTGGATACCTCCTTCTGCAAGTTATTTCTGGACCTTACATGGCAAACCCATGGCGAAAGGGAATGGGATTTATGTATGTAGATTCTCTGTCATCCCACGAGAAGTAATTGCCCAGGAAGCAATATTTGCTACTTGTCTGGTCCAAAGGCAACTTATCCTATTCTAGTCCCGAATATTCTCAAATATCGCCTATGGATTTCAATAAAGGATAGTATGACATGGATGGAACAATACTCTACGTAATTTTAGACTCTCGGCTACATCACACCTCGATGAGAAAATACCCTCCCCATAGATAAAGATCTAAATCCATCCCCTGTTAAAACCAGAACAACTACCCTACTACCACTAAAAACAAACCCACAAACGTCTGTGACAAGAGAGACTTGTGGATTCAGCAGGTGATGTCAGCCACATTAGGCCCATATTCGAAGAACACCCACCCTGCTAATCTCAAGTTTACTAAAAGGAGGGGGCTTCGTTGAAGCCAGTAATGTCTAGTTGTTATTCTTCATTTGCAACAATCAGGCGCCCCTAAGATTTTGTTGTCGAGAACTACTTTGTTACTGATTTCTCTTTTCATAACTTCTTAAGAAGTTCACAAGATAGGAATGACAAACTCGCACATCAACTTTGAACCCTTTATTTATTTCGAGACTCGGCCCTCGTGCGAAATCGCAGCACTGATACACGATCTTCGCCACGGAACCATATCAGCCGACCTATTGCTCTTCCTTTGCTTCCCGACCCAGTCAGCGAGATATATCAGCTTATACTCGGTATACAACCTTCACTGAAAAAGATGAAGAGGTCGCCATTATGTTTTCATCCAGAGAACAAAGGATTCTCACATCCACACGATACTTTGCTGTGGCAGAAGGAATTTCAAGCCAATCTGAATATTCCAGAGAAGCCAAGTTTACAATTCTAGCACAGCATTTATGATACTCCAATCCAAACTCAAGACAATCAACTCCCCTAACGAATATAGAAATTCCAGGGGAGTGACCAAATGAAGGTAAGAAGAAACGAGGCCAGCGGGAGTAATTACAATATATAAGACAATTTCGCTTTCCGCATGAAGATTAAAGCAACCGCAATATATTAACAGCCAAGGAAGCAATCACAAACCTACAGGCGAAGATGCAGAACCAGAAGTCCAACCTTGTGTAGCAGCACAAAACGAAACACCCCGGTCGAACCCCCCCCTTGATCTCCTAAGCGAGACCCAACCACTTCAACGCCTTATGCCTATTCTTCTTCCCCCCAATCCCGTCCATACCCCTAGCATTCGGCCCCGTCTTAATAACCTCCGGCACAATCTTCGCATGCTTCCTTCCTAGGATCATCTTATCATACTCATCATCATCGCTATCCTCATCACCGACGTAAAAGTTTTCCCAGTTGCCATCCATAGCAGGCTTGGCACTGCACGTTGTGCTGAGCTTGCTCTCGATGCTGGAGATGTAACTAGTCTTCGCGGGGCTGGTGTTGCTAGATCGGTTGAAGGAATTGCTGCTTGATGAGCGGTTTGGAGTGCGTGGACGGCTTGTGGTGCCTGTTATGGGGTTCTTCGCCATACAAGGCACTGGTGTCGAGTTTGGAGAGTTTGTCAAGAGCTTCTCGACAATCATGGGTTCTGCTCTAGGCTCGGGGTTGTAGAAGGGAGATTTTTCCATCAGAGATTGCCAGATTTCGGAGAGGAATATTGTAACCTCTGTGTCAGTGGCGGTGCTAGTGAGGAGGTAGTTCGCTTTAGAATAAGAGACAGTTGTGCTTAGGCTTTTCTGATCGGAAAGTGGACGTGGGCTTGTAGCGCTACTTGCGAAACAGCTTTTTCGATCCAAGGTTCGAAGAGGCGCGGCATAAGATGTCTTTTGGCGGAGACGAGCAGCTTCGTCGAGATGAAAGTCCGAAGAATATTTGGAGATTGGTGTGCAAGGTCGTATAACACTTGAAGGTGGGTCGAATGACAGAGAATTGATGACCCCAGCAACCTTCAGGATATCAGCCCCAATAAGTTGACGAAGAGCATACACAGTAGGAAGATGGTTTTCGGGATAGTATAAGATCAACAGACGCGTGCGAGTGTTGCTGGCCAGGTAGGCCTCGATTTGAGGGATCAGCATACTTGCGAGAATTGTTGGCTCGGATAGTGGATTGAAGGTGCTTTGAATTGTAAGTGGTAAGCTGCAGTAACTCTGCATCATGTTCGCAATCAAGTAACTTGATATCATTAGTATTGCACAGATTGCTCGGCGTGTGAACCTACGTTATATCTATCTTTGAACTTCTGCCAATGCCATCCTCCTTCATTCCAAACCTCTCAATATGCCCCGAGATTTTATTGAAGAAATCCTTTCGCACTCCATTCTCACAGCCAAGGCAGATAATTTGATCAACTGTTTTGCCTTCATTGCGCCGGCTAGTATGATCGTCATTTCTAAAGACTGGCTTCCACAGTCGATTGGATTCTGGTGACATGGAGAAAGAATATTGGCTGTACCCATCATCGCCCGCAGGAAGATGAACACTCAACAAGGATCGCAAAGAATCCTGAAGAACGATCGTCCCAATCGAGTCGGCAGTCGAAAACTCGATGAACTTCTTAGCAAGCTCGATTGCGGATTCGTCGGAAGGTTGTTTTGGTGAGAAGGTATCAGAGTGGATACCTGGCGTCGGCAGACTACGATCAGCATGCAGGAATGTTTTCTTCGGTGGCTGGAGGTGATCCATACCTGACACTGGACGTTCGTTCGAACTGTATGGATCATATGAATGGCGAGACTCATAACTGGGGTGATCAGTCTCTGGTCTCAAACCATAATTACAGCTCGGCTCGCTGCCATTATCCTCTTGATCGGCATCATCCTCTTCCTCCTGGTGCTGAATGGGCCTCAAACTCGATGTACGCGTAGATACCGATTCCGGAAGAGGAGGTATCATCGGATAGCTGCCATTCTTGTAGGAACGAATCACAGAGTCTGTGACTTCGTTGCTCTGGCCATCGTTGACCTGAATTACCAGATCCTCTACCAGGGGAAATACTGGCTCGAACTCAGCGTAGTCTTCGTCGTATTCCTCTTCCTCAATGGTGATATTTGCTGTGTCATGACCGCGGTCGACGAACAGAGGGCCCACAGCTTCAACATCCTTTTCTGAAGCAAAACTCGAGGTTCTCGTCGATTCTGAAGATCTCTTAATTACCGTCTGAGGAGCGCGCAGGAATATCTTCTTGGGGAGAGTCTGAAATCCCTTGGGTCTGAAGCCAACAATAGAGGCAGAACGATTTCCCAAAGAGAAGGCGGATGTTGTCTGTCGGAGGAGTTCAGGTATGTAATGAGAACTCTCCTGCCGCCTTGGTCTGTCGTTATAAAATCCGTCAACGGACTTGGCCTTTCTGATTCGTTTGTCGTCAGGCGCAGTCTGGACGTCAACTAGTTCAGCCTCGCCATACACAACACCAGGACATGGCGGCATAGAAAGAAACGGATCTTCACCCTCCGGGTCCCCATCAGCAATATCGTCGAGAGTATAGCAGCTTGATCTTGCAGTGAATGAAAGACGACGTTCGTGTTTTGCCATTGACAGAGAACGAGAAGGCATCATGCTTCGGCGGTCCCGAACAGTCAACACTATGGTGATAATATCGTCGCCTGTAGTTTGTTCAGCTACAGACTTCTGCTGCGATTCTGGAACCTTGGAATCCTCTTGGTCAGGTTGAACGTCTGGAATATCGCAAGCACCTTCTGCCGCTGCAGCATCCCCATTGTGTAGCTCGGGAATGTGAGAGGGGTCATAAACACCTGCTCTGGAGTTCTGCAAATAGGCCGTCTCACGATCCAACGCATCTGCAGCTTTCATCGCCCTGGCACTAGGTGATTCTAACCTTTCGACTTTTGGCTCCGCTGACTGAGCAGCGTTGATATCTCGTGGTGCATTCTGCTGTGGTACCTCATCGACAAGCTCTTCCTCCTCGCCGACATCATCTTTCCGTGTTTCTTCTAGTAAATAGGTAACACCGTACTGCGCAATCTGGTTGAATATATCTTCGGCTTCCTGAATGTCCCCGTTTGTTATTTTCTCCGAGATCTTCGCTATGCATGTCGTTCGAGCACAGACGCTGCCACCGTTCATGAAGACCAGTCGCGGCTGTTTTGTAGTTGAGGATTTGAGGAACGACCGTGCAGTCTCCATGCGTTCTATAAACGCGAAGTAGACATCTCGAATGAAGGTACGAGCGTCAAATGGTTGCCGCTTTGAATCTGGCTCCAAACAATCGCGAAACGAACGCAGTACCATTATCTTCTGAGACGGTGGTAAGAGACGAAGTTGAGTGGAGATGGTGTCGCTATCGCCTTCTAGGGCTACCAGCTTGCCATATCGTTGTTCTTCCACGGTATTTTCCTCCATATTGAGACTCGGTTGTTACTGTATATCCTGCCTAAAATGGCACTCCCCTCTGCAATGGAATTGGGTTTGGCGTAAACCCGTGCCAGACCAAAAGAAGTAGAGATATCCGCTGGCAAGAATAAAATTGATAGAGATGAAGCAGAAACTATTGACGAGATTGAGAAATATCGCTGGATCGTGTATACAGAAATCAAAAGAATGCATGAAAAAAACTGAAGTGGTAGAGAGGGGCAACGACTGTAGAGGGGCCTCGAAACTTTTCGCTTACTCAAGTCCAGTCCACGCCCAACTTGAACAGATTCGCGAATCATAAGCCTACTAGGATGAGTGCCGAGTAGGACGCTGACTTGAAGAGATCCCGCTAGGACAAGTAGGGAGATGCAGTAACATGAGAGACATGTAGTCTATATGGACCCCTGCAGCATACATGGATTGGGTGAAGCGAAGAGTGATAGACAACCATTATTTTGTTAAGACTCAACTCAACTCAGGTTGTTAGCCAATAGCCGGTCTCGAGTTACTTTTCATCCCGAGTTTCCTGCCGCATAAAAAGCAATTCTCCTGCGTCACGTTGAGATGGGAGCAGTGGCTGGCGGTTCTGTGTTCAGCTTTGCTTTTTGTTCAAGCCAAAAGTGACTCGTTTGTTGACACGCATGAAGGCTGAAATATGTGGGAAGAGATTGTCGGTGAGCTACCAAGTATTTCCGTGCCAGATGCGAGCTGGGCATCTGTAGGCGGAAATAGCAAAGCTGCGAGGCGCGTAGCCGTTTTGACTTCCGACTATTACTATGGTCATGAACTCCACAAGAGACTATCAATTTGTGGACTGATCCTCCTGCCCTTGTATGGCTCGGGGCTATCATTTCTGTGAAGTTGGTGAACCTAGCGCAGCTCAGCGTCAATTGACCAAGTGGTTTATCGTTGCATGTTTCTTTTGAATCCGACATCTGCGATGGAGCCCGGAAAATATAATAGATCACAGAGACCATCAGATCTCTAGTATGTACACCCGTGCCCCTTGCGTCCCATTTTGGTGCCTGGTTGAATGCCTGCAATTCGAGTGGATGTAATTGATCGGAGAGTTTCCTGTCGATCTGATTAATTCAAACCCGGAATAGCTCTGTCCACTGCGGTTGGCGGCACTTACGTCGGACCAAGGCAGGTGTTAAAAATGAGCTGAAGAGGAAGTCATGTGTGTGAGATGAGAGTTTCATGCCATGCAATGATCCGTCAGAAGTCGTGCCGAGAACATAACTCCTACGACCTCTTCCACGGGATTCCCTACCGTGGATATCAACGACGCAAGTGAATCTGCTTGTGAAACGGTGCTGATTGCCATCGTACGAGTCCAATGTAATTGCACAAGGCGGATCTTAGGGCGATCGTTGATCGCATGCCGCCATCATCCTGAGGATAGACAGAAGATGCATAACCGAAAAAGAGAATCAGAGACCTCCTCCAAGCTGCTTCAGGGGTCAAACCGGACTGCCTCAACGCTACACTAAGAATGTAGGAGTGCCAGGTTATGATTCCATTGATCAATGGGTGAAGGTGTACGAGGAATCAGGTCGCAAATCTTTACTCGTCATCCGAATCCATCAGTTCTGCAAGTTCTGCTTCTTCGTCCTCTGTCATGAGGCTCTTCTTTGGCACAACCTTCTCCTCCTTGACAACACCTTTCGACTTCTCCTCCCGTTCTATTCGGGCCTTGTCAAGAGCCGCTCTGTCTAATCCCCAAGATCTGATGGTTCCATCAATACTGATGCTGATGACCTTCTTGTCGCTCAATAGGACCAAGCCCGTCACTTCCTGGTAATGGCCAGCATAGGTGTGACAAAGCTTTCCTGTTGACCTATCCCAGATTTTGACATCCTCATCCCGTCCCGCTGTAACAGCCCAATCGGCAGTGGCGACAACCGCGCGGACATAATCGCCATGCGTGTATGTCTCCTCTACATCCCAATTTTTGCCCCTAGAGAGGCATTTGGCAGACCCGTCTGCACTTGCTGTCCACAGGTCTTCGTCTTCTTCATCGCCTGAAAAGATAACATTGTAAACACTTGTCTCATGCTCCAATATTGTATCCTTGGCCGACTCGCCCTCTGTTGAAATGTCTGTGTCGAGTACTTGGGATGCGGAAGTCAGACCGATCTTCCAGCGCCTGATATGAGGGTCGCTACTCGATGATACGAGCAGGACGCCTGTGGGGGTCGAATCGACTGGGTCGAGCGCGAGGTCTTGAACCGCCATCATGTTATCGCTCTTGTCGCGGAGTACATGTAACCGATCGCCAGTTGCAGTATCCCACACAATGATCTTCGCATCGGCTCCACCAGATATGAGGCACTGCATATGATCAGTCGTACCCTCTGTAGAGTGTGTGGAGGCTTACATCTTTATCGCCAATCCTTGCACATATCACTGTCTTGACAAAGTCCGAATGGCCTTTATACCGGCGACCAACCGCTCTGGTGTTCTTGTCCCAACTCCATATGTCCTTGTCCCAACAGCCACCAAAGATTGTGTTGCCTCCAGCACCTCCGATTGCGACAGAAGTGACTGGAGCTGTTGGTCCTCTGTAGACTGTCTTGGTGTCTCGGGTCTGCGAACATATCAGAGTTGTTCATTTGCTAAAAGCTTGGCCCATGAAGTACCTCCATGTTGATTCTGCGGATGCAGCTCGCACTCTCAGCAATGTATATACTATCTGGGGAGAAAGGGTCCGCTATTGCATTAAGAATCTTCGATTGAAGGACAATAGGGTTGCCTTCCTTGTTGCCAGACTTGGCAGCCCTCCGAGCTCTTGTTGCTTCGGAGGCATCGGTCTGAAAGAAATGTCCTGGGTCTACAGAACTAGACATGGTTGTGTCTTGGTGAGGTTAGTGAAGTTGGTGAAGTTGTTGAAGTTCGTTGGCCTGCGAGTGAAATTCTTCGGTGGGGTTGTCGATGCGACAATGCAGGGCCCACTCTTCCCTTGGAAAAGAAATGACAGGGGTCCGTCGCGTAGAGTGCTTCTTCTCCAAAGTCGCGTCTTGACGCGTCTTCTCGTCAACATCTTTGCCCCAGAATCTATTCAACACTACCTTTCGAATTAGGGACTGCAAATATGGCCACCACAACCCATATCAGAGTACGCGGATTGCCAGCGCATAATCCAGGGCCAACATATCTGTCTTATACCCCAGATGGAACGAAATTGGTGACGGTTGGCTCAAATAACACCGCACGAGTCTACAACGAGGGATCGGATGGAGAACCGTCCAATCTCGATGACTGCCAGGAACAGAACTTTGCCGTAGATGCGACCGTAAGTCTGCTATTATAGGTATAAAAGAGCATTGCTAACGAACTGACCCAGAATGAGTTTATGGTGGCCGGTTCCGAGGATGGGACCGTCAGTAAATACAATTTTGACAGTATGGAGTTCGACAAGTTTCTCGTTCGAACCACACTCCCTGTCCGCGATGTCTGCATAAGCTCGGATGGTATATGGTGCGCAGTTGCGAGCGATGAGTTGGTTGTTAAGATCGTCAATACATCGGATCAAAGTGCTGTGATGTACCTCCGAGACCAGCCAAGACCCATAAAGCACTTGTCTTTCGACCCGAGCAACAAATATATTGCGCTTTCGTGTACGAACGGCCTCGTGTACTTCTATTCCCTCAAAAACGACGAACCAGAACTTGTCCGGACAGTCGAAGGCCTCATTAGGACCCTTGAAACGGACAGTGAATTCAGCTCCAAGATAGTATGGCATCCAGATGGACGAGCATTTGCAGCTGCAACACCTACAAGAGACATACAGGTTATGTCAAAGGGCGATTGGGAGAATCAGAGGGCCTTTTCAGGGCACAGTGGTGACATTACGACACTCGCATGGTCTCCCAACGGCGCAATGTTGGCATCCGCTGCCAGAGACGGGAAGGTCATACTGTGGGATACGAAGACCCAGAAGATTATTGCCATCTACGATTATCCCAATGTAATGGATCTGGCCTGGCATCCAACCAATAATATCGTGTCCTTCACAAATACTGATGGCCAAGTATTCATCTACCATGATTTTGTCCCACCAACGCACACTCAATTACTACGACTAAGCGTTCAACCGGCCCCTTTTATCCATGATCCGCTTTCAGAAATATCAGCAAATGCGGCACGACGACCAGTCACGAATGGTAGCAAGGATGTTCCACATCGAGGCGTTCGGCAACAAAGTCACGATAGCCTAGAAGGTGTTGACGATATTCTTGGATCCGTGTTGGACGATGATTTTGTTGAAGATGATGATGGAGCTGGGTACGCACTTGGTTTGAACGGCAACGGCAAGCGACCACTTGATGATACAACTACTTATGGTTCAACGACGAAACGCACGTATGGAAGATGGGAACCACGAGTTCACGAGTCATTCCAGCCTGGGTCTACCCCGTGGCGTGGAAATCGAAAATACTTGTGTCTCAATCTCATAGGCTTTGTTTGGACCGTCGACCAAGATACCCATAATACTGTAACGGTAGAGTTCTACGACCACGAAGAGTATCGTGACTTCCACTTTACCGATACTTGTCTCTACGACAAGGCTTGTCTCAATGAGCAGGGGACTTTGTTCGCGTGTAAAGCTGAGGAGAAGACCCCAGCTGTGATTTTTTACCGTCCCCACGAGACTTGGACAGCAAGAACTGACTGGAGAACCGAATTACCAAAAGGAGAGGACGTCACAGCAATTTCTCTCAGTGATTCCTTCATTACTGTGACAACGAGCGCCAACTATGTACGGATATACACACTATTCGGTATTCCATATCGAGTATTTCGACAGAAAAGCACACCCACAATATCCTGCGCGAGCTGGCGAGACTACGTTCTAACACTTGGAAATGGGCCTGTGGGTGCAGATGGCAACACCAAGCTTCTATATACCATTCAGAACATCAAGAGGGACGAGATATGTCAAAGTGAGGATCTCGTTGCCTTGCCAGACGGCGAGACATTAAAGAGTGTGTTCTTTTCCGACGATGGTGTAAGTATACTCTCTTGATTGTGACATTCAAAAGCTAAAACAATGTAGAACCCGTGTATCTACGACTCAACAGGCACCCTCCTCACCCTCCTCCACTGGCGCACTCCCTCCCAAGCAATCTGGACCCCTCTCCTCGACACCAAACTCCTCTCGCGTCTCGCTTCAGGTCGCAAAACAGAATCCTACTTCCCAGTCGCAGTAGCCGACAACAAATTCCACTGCATTATCCTCAAAGGCGGTGACCAATACCCCTACTTTCCCCGGCCCCTGCTCTCTGAATTCGACTTCGAAGTCCCCCTCTACTCCCCACCGAAGCCCACCAGCGACGACGACGAACCAGAAATCGACGAGTCCAAGAAACTCGAAAAGAATTTCGTGCTCGGTTCCATCCTCGCCACCCAACAGCAAGATCTCATCGACTACACGAAGTCGACGCCGAGTCAACGGCAAAATCTGGCGAAGGTGGAGCTGGATATTGATAAGACGTTGCTGCAGATGCTGGCTGTAGAGTGTAGGGAAGGGGAGGAGAGAGGAATGCGGGCGTTGGAGATAGTTGCGTTGCTTAGGGATAGAACCGGACGGATGATCGAGGCTGCTGGGAAGGTCGCGGATAGGTATGGGAGGGGGGTTTTGGCAGAGAAGATTAGGGAATTGGGGGAGGAGAGGCTGGCTGCTATGGAGGAAGACTGAGTCTTGGGAGAGGGCGTTGGATTGACACGTTAGTTGTGGATATTGATGCTGGCTGGATAACCTTATCCCGCCCAAGCACAAGCTAAGCGAGCATGGAACGACGACTCAAATTAATTCGAAAGGTTTAGGTAGTGGATCTTTCCTCGACATACGATTTCAAGGTGGAAGGGATGTGAATAGCTTATAAGCTTCTTTTTATATCAAGTAGCCGCCTCCCATCCTCCCCAATGGCAAACGGATGTCCATTCGCACAATAATGCCAATGTCCCGTGCCATGGAAATCGCGTGCCATGGTCGCATGCACCACAGCCTTTTCCGCGTTGCTCACCGGCATGTAGAAGGTCGACCCACGCAGCATCTTCTACGCGTCGGCGACTTCGGAGATCATGCCGGCGGTGTGCCCTGGGTTCGAGGCGCAGGTTTGAGAAGGGCGCAGGTTTGAGAAGCGAGGCGGAGATGAGATCGGTGACGTGTGATGTACCAATCCAGTAGAGGTTCCCTTCGACTGTGTTTCCGGGTTGGGATTCTGCGATGGGCTTTTCGCAGTCGTCTCGGTTGTGGCTGAGATAGACTTATCACTACCTGGGGGCCTTGCGGTCTCGCCTTTCTAGCTCTCGAGGAAGGCCAGCAGGGTAGTGTGGTCGCATCGCATGGGCAGCACGAGTCCTGGAGTGAGGAGTCGGCTGCGCGCTGGGACGATGTCGGCTTTGGAGTGCAGGTCGACGTTGATCCCGTGCCCATTGACCTGATGTAGGGACTTCGTGATATCTCTTCGGAGTCGATCTATGTCGCTTCTCTTTTTCGCGTGATGGTGCCGATCGGGGAGATTTGGTGGGCTCGGCTCTGCTTGATTTGGATGGCTCCTGAAAAAGGGGTTTCTAGCGACAGCTTGTCAGGGGTCTTTTGAGCAGTCTGACGGAGCTCTCGCTTGCATCCTGGTTACTAGAGGGGTGGGTTTCATGTTCGCCCAGACGAGAAGCTTCGGACCAAAATTGGTAACTCAAACGGGAAGCGCAAGTAATTTTGCCGATGAATTGCACAAGCGGACTATGAATCAAGA
The DNA here is from genome assembly GCA_019669835.1 of Amylocarpus encephaloides. Taxonomy (NCBI): domain Eukaryota; kingdom Fungi; phylum Ascomycota; class Leotiomycetes; order Helotiales; genus Amylocarpus; species Amylocarpus encephaloides. Next base: position 63,622 of record MU251444.1, on the reverse strand, counting down.
AAGTAAAGGGAATGGAAGGTATGAACAATGATGGTCTGAAAGCAGTGCATGGCGGGAAACGGGCCCGCCTGCTTATCACCCTTTACATCCAACCACATCCAACCGTATCATAAGAAGCCAGAGCTAGGAATCAATCTAGCAAATTCGGGGTATTCTCGAGAGCACCCATGCACCGCGTCAAAAACCACGCCCGCTTAGAAGATTACACACAGATATACAATTTCCCTCTCTTGTCTCCTCCTTTTCTTGCGTTCGTAGATGCCAAGTCGTGCTCGGTAGAATCGTTGTTGGCAGGGGGCGTCCTATCCGAAGAAACCGCCAAAGAAACTGGACCGCTTGACATGTTTCTGCGCTGGTGGCTTGGGAGGAGCCGGGGAGTCCCCGTCAGTAGGATCTGCGGTGTCAATCGAGGCAGGCGCAAGAGCTGGTTCGGTGGTTTCGGGAATGGCTACCTCGTCGGCCTCCCCGGTGTTCGAGGCTTCAGGATCGGCCTCTGTGGCAGGCGGCGCGTCTTTGGGCGTCTCGGCAGCCGTCACTACTTCCTCGGAGAGCCCGCTGGATTCAGGGGCAAGTAGGGCGCTTGGTTGCTCGCGAACAAGAGCTGGAGCGACTGCCTCGGTCTCGAGCCGTGCGGCTAAAGCTTGGGTGAGCTTGTCGATTGATGCTTGCATGGCCTCCAATTCTGTGGGGCATTATCAGTGACTTCTCATGACAGTAGACGAGATTCATTGCGTACTTGGATGGAGCTTGTCGAGCGTAGCAGCAGTTTCTGCATTGGTGTCTACGACTGGCTCCGGGGTGACTGTCTTCGCACTGGCAAGAATGGCTTCGTGAATTGCGTCCATTTCTGTACAGTTAGCATACTATCTAGCAGTAGGGCTCAAGGATTGAACATACTGGTATGGACAGGACTCAATCCATCATCCGTCTTCGAAGGTATCCTCAGTGCTTCATGCATCTTATCAAGCTCTACCAAAAATTAGTACGCCGATTTACGATAGACCATCAGAAAATATACTATCATGGAGTGCCTTCATGTCCTCTTGTGTAGCAGTTTCTGTGGCCTTTTCTGCCTTTGTTGCGGCGGCTGTAAGTGCTTCTGCGTTGGAGAGCATGAGAGTATCTAGTTCTGTGTCTGTTAACAAATGTGATCTATCTATCTTGTCAAGCCTATTTTACAGGTACAATAGCGGCGTTCATTGTCATCGAAATAAGGGTAAAGTATGGAATACATTTCTTGAATGGCTCAGTCCGCTGAGATAATGTGGTTGCGTCCAGAAGGTTTACGTGCAACAATAGTTGGAAATTAAGAAGAAGCTTACTCAAATGAAGGCTCTCTAAGCGTCGAGAGAGATTCTTGTTCGGGTCTTCAGCTGGTTCAGGAGGAGATTTGTCGCCGGAAGCGAGGATAGCGTCGAGTTCTGCATATTGATTAGTTTGTATTCTTTCTCAATGGTCTCGATGGCTTACTTTCGTGTGCCTTTGTAAGGCTATTATGAGTATGGGTATCAACTATAGGGGCTGTGGCGGCTTCTGTGGCGCCTGGGGTCTGCTGAGAGAAATTCTCCCTTTCCTCCGTTCCAGGTTTCGGAACGTCCTCTTTCGCCTTTGGGGTTTCTGTATCCTCTGATTTCGGCTCTGCACTGGCATTCTCGTCAGATATAACAACCTTGGTCTCTTTGTGAGTTGACTCGGTCTTCTTCGCTGTAACAGTGCCAGCGGCCTCGTCTACAGTGGTCTCATCTTTGACGGTACTGCTTTTAGTTGTGGTTGCCTCAACTTTGTGCCCCGCAAGCTCTTCATTCAAGTCCTTGCTCAACTCCTTCACTACATGATTGCCTGCTTCAACTGCAATCTCATTTGCGGTACGCTTCGCACGATCAGCAGCCATCTTTCCGATCATAGCCACACTGCCAACAATGAGTTCCGGCTGGACAATAGAAGCAATTCCAATCCCCACAGCAACAGCGCCCCTACAAAAGTCAGCAGGCAAGGACAATAGTCTAGAGGGATAGCCTTACTCCGCGATGAGCTCTGGATGAGCCTTGACCTCGTCGATCACGACTTCTACCCCCTCCACAACTTCCTCTGCGATCGTCTCAACAACATCGACGATACTTTCTCCAACTTCCGCTAAGCTTGGAAGACCGTCCTTCGTCTCAGCAGCGACTTCCTTTTGGAGGGACTCTCCGATGACTTTGACATCAGCAGCGGACTTTGTTGAGATCTCCTTAACTACTGACGACCCCGCGTTCACAACGGCTGTCTCAATCTAGGTGATGTTAGCCTTGGTTCTGATCAGATCATCAATAGGTCGAATTCCTCTCATTTCAACCAACAATTCAACTCCTGGTGCTATAAGATGACGAGGAAGTCGGCTCATTCCGTCAAGCCTTCTAGGACACTCAACTTGATTATTTGAAAATGAGAGCCAAATGTAGACAAACCATGATCGTGTATGAACTTCCAGCCCAGCACGGATGTATGAAAGTAAATCGCAGCAATCTTACCGCTGTGACGAGTGTAGATGTGACTGAGCCAGGTACATCTGGATTCTTTGCATCCGGCTTCTTGTCTTCAGCGTTGGTATCAGAATTTTTCTTGTCGTCGGCCGCATTGGTGCTTTTTGGAGCTTTTTCTTTCGGCTTCTCTGGAGACTTCACGGGTTCAGTAGGCTTCTCGGTGGGCTCTAGTGTTTTCTCAGGCTCAGCTGACTTTGGCGCCTCTTCCTTTGGTATCTCCGGTTCAGTCGATTTGGGCGCAGGTACCGTCTTCTCGGGCTTTGACTCCTCTGGCTTTGGCTCCTCTGGCTTTGGCTCCTCCGGCTTTTGCGCAGACTTTTCTTCGAATTCTTTGGACGTGTTGGTCTCGAATTGCTTCGGGGACTTTTCCAGCTTCGTCGCAATTTCCAGCGTCTTCTCGACCTCTGCTGGCGTAGAACTCGTGAGTTTCACTGCGTCCGCCATAGTGCGTGCCCGCTTATCGAAATTGGATCGACCAACACCCCGATAAGACCTAGAAATAATAAATACAGCCCTTTCTCCACGCACTCAATGGGTCCTCACGAAAGAAGAGGCGCCGTGGAAAGAAGCTCAGAAGCTACGGTCGAGGGAAGATGCAAGTGCTCCAAGGTTTATAGCAAACCTACTACTGTATGCAAGACATCCAATGGAAATGATTATGCCCTTTCGGGAGAGGCCGATATCCAATTTGGGTACAGATTGATGGAACGTATGGAACATGCCCACTTGTTGGCGCGAATTTACGCCACAACACGGGGCTTGCGCGGTGGTGCGGCTGCTTTCTACTTAGTCTAGCGATTGCGAGGTGGGGTTGTAAAATTGTTCTCGTTGGCGGAGGAGCGACATGATAGCGAAATTGAAGCTATTCGCAATTCTGTGATGCGAGAGATCAAATGCGATTATTTATTCATGTTATGAGCATGGTTGTAAATAAGGGGGTATTGACCTATCATCTCGGACCCCTTCGTTCAACATCAACAGCGTCGACACGAAAAGGACTATTGGAAACACGGTTTGCAAGCCATCGCCCGGGCTCATCATTGAACTTGCCTCCTCAAAACATGATGAGACGAACTAGGCACGGGAAACAACCGAGGTCTGCCAACATGGTTGGTGTCTGCGAATATGATGGGTCTAGCTTCGACAACACCTGAACATCTAATAGACGCCACTGATTGCAAACAAACGGCCTTTGCAACGTTGTGGGCTTCTCTTGGAGTTTGAACAAGTCGCCACGCTACCGAATGGTCATGCCACATCATTATTGGCCAAGTGCGAAGCCGAAGGGCGGTGCTTTCAAGAAGAACGAGTGCATCTATGGCATTTGATTGATAATAACTGAATCGAGGCATTTAGGCGACCAGAGACGCCTGCAGAAGAATGGATGTGTATCCTTAACTCGATTTTCTCTTCCCCCATGTTCCTACTAGGACTCGATCTCTAATACCTCTTAGAATATAGGGGTGACCTCCGCTTCAAACACCTCCTTAGCTTACTGTAGCGCTCTGCACTGTACTGTACTTGGTAGTTAGGCCGTCCTACAATAGTCATTAATTATATAGAAAGTTAGAAGGAGTAATTAAACAAATAAACGAGACCACTGCCTTCCCCTAGGGGAAGAGAAGCAACATCAATTCTCCAGCAGATCATTACCATTTCGATTCAAATCCACGTGATGACTACCGATTATCTTGAAGTGGTCGAAGTAATCAAGATATCTCGAGAGACTTCCTAGAAGACGACGTTGCAAGTAGAAGTCAGTTCCATGCTCTCTGTGTCCATCTCAATTTAAAATCGACTATTGATGCACACAGGAAGGGATCTCGGGATCTTCCAACGTAGCATCTCGAACCATACACCCCCCTACCCCAGCGAAGAGTTCGTATGGCCAGACGAGAGGAGGCCCTGCAAATCCTTCATATAGAGGCTGTCCTAGCACTGCTGCGAGCTCGCCATGCAGACCCAGCTGCAACACAAACCAGTAGGCGGAGGGCATTTCTACATGGCTTGAAAGAACCAGCCGCACGGGAGTAGAAAAGCTGGCCGCGAGGAAGATAAAGAAATACGCAGGAGGCGGTTTTCATATGACCTTCAAGGCGGGGTCGCCGAGTGGAAAACAATGGCAGGATGAAATGTGATCGAGACCTCTCGGCATCAGGCCCCCCATCCCAAAGCTGGATTCTAGATCTTCTTATCTACTACTGTTATATAAGAAAGGACCTGGTAGTTGTAAAATCACAATAGCAAAAAAAACAACATAAGGGTCTGTTGTAATGAAGGCCTTGAAGTGACACTTGAGAATGTGGAGCCGCGAGAGTTGAGGTAAAAAGGTCTGATTTTCACTGTCCATTTTCCTAAGGTATGCCCCCTCCCTATATATGGAGCTCCTCACATCATTTCCTTATCAGCAATAACTCTACTGCCTAGTTTTAACTCTGCTGCTTAAATAGGTAGCAGCCTTTTGTTCTATATCACCGTAACTATTAATAGTGCTTATTAACAGGGTCTATTGTATTTAGTTCCAGTGAGCTCGCACTGGGAGGGGAAAGTAATAGTAATACACGGTTTCCACCACAATACAGCCAGACGCAGCGTTGGCGCGCCCAGGAGCGCAGCATCGAAGGTCAACAAACATACAGCCAAAAGCCGAACTGCCTAGATGGCGTGGTCGACAACGTGATTGTGGCTGGTGGTATTCCATTCTTTCTCTATTGACGACGGTAGGTATTTCTAGGCGTCACGGCACTCCGAGGGGCCGTGGGCGAGTTGAGGGCGCGATGGAAGATTTAGCTGAGGTCCGATTGGGACCCAGGAATTCCCTCTTTCCACTTCCACGCCGCCTTGATCGGATGGGTGAGGGACTCCGATGTATGAGAAGCAATGTGTGATCCTTCCCGACCTCGTCTCACTCACTAAATTCCAGACCATTTATGACCTGTGGATTCTCCTTCTTTCTATGAATAGCGTGAACGAAGCATCCTTATTAGCTGAGAGACGCGGGATGTACTTCCGGCCGTGCCCTCCTCCCAAAAGATCTCGAGCGCGCGGATTAATCTAGGAAATAAGGCTCAATGTGAGAAATTAGACCGAGGGCTCATATGAGTCTTTTCGAAATCCGCTGGGCGATATAGAGGTGGTAGATAATTGCTATTAAGTTTATATATCTTACAATCACCCCTCACTTCCCCTCTTCCTCGACTTCTATTTTCCCGTTCTTTTACCTTACATCGCTATCTGTTAAAACTCCTAAATGTCTTAAAATTACACCACCTATCCAGTTCCATCCCATGCCCATCTCCAACTCCCAAACCTCAAACCCTTTCACCTCAATTCCCCCATCTTAGACCCTTCGTCTCATCTAACCAACTTCTTCTTCCCCTCTGGACTCCCCTGTGCTATTGCCTTGCCTTTCCCTTTACTGCTGTTGCCTTTTCGCTTCCTCCAAAAGAACCACCCAGCCCCCGCCACCATCCCCACCACAACAAGTCCCCCAACGACACCTCCCACAAGAGCGCCATTGACCTTCCCCTTTTCCCCTCCACCACCACCACCACCAACTTTCCCACTTCCCGTCGTCGTGAATTTCCCAGTCGCGCTAGAAGATCTCGTAGCGTTGCTTGGCGGGGGTGTGTATGTGAAGAATTTGTTGACGATGGTTGGGAAGGAGGGGGCGGGGTCTGCGGTGGGTGGAGAGGGGGGGTACGTGGAAAGGTAATCACAATACAAGGCCTCAATCCTCGGCTTATCAAAATGCAACGTCGCGCAGTAGAGGTAAATCCCCTCGGTGCTAATAACACCCATCAACAATCAGCCTTCTGCATCCCGCAAACAGAATCCGGGGGGGAAAGTTGGGGTTGGGGAGAAGGAAGAGGAAGTGGAAAAATAGAAGGTGGGAGAATACCATTTCAGAGTACTCGGGTCGGTAGAGCAACTACCAGTACACGTTGAATTGTAGTCGTATTTGCCTCTGTCGACACAAGCAGTAGGCGCCGGTTCCGCTGGACATCCTCTCTCTTCATCACAACATAGCACCCCACCAGCTCCTACTCCACCTCCTTCTTCCCTTCCAGAAATCGGGGCGTGATGAGTAGAATTGTCATTTCCGTTCGGGGCCGAGGAATTCGCGGTATTTGTCGGGATTGGAGCAGGAGTCGAGAAAATACATGTGCTTGAGAGAGAACAACCCCACGGTTGATCTTTCCATCACATGTTAGCTATCTCGACCCTCAATCCACACCCTAAGAGCAGGAAAGGGGACGAACCAGAACTCCCATTCACATAGCCACAGACATTATTCTTGGCCGCTAATAACATCTCCGTCTTCTGTGCCTTCTCACGGATTCTCAACTCCTCAATCCTCGGAGCCTCAGTTGGGGCGGGGGAACCATCGTCTATCCACAGCCTCGAAGCTGACGACTGAAGGGAAGTGGGAACGGGAAGGAGACGATATGCGCAGATGGATTGAATGTTGCATATCAAGAGAAAGGAGAGGCATAGATCTGAAATGGGAGATTTCATGATGGAGAATTCATGATGGAGAATTCATGATGGAGGAAGAACAGAACCATCAAAGAACAGAAATCAAATTCTTGCAGCGTCCCTCGTAAGACAAAGCTACCTACCCCTTACTCTTCTCGAAAAAGATGCAGCAATACATAGATCTAATACATATCGCATATATGCTGTACTCACCTCCACCGACCGAAAATCTGCAGGCCATATCCGCCACCTCCTCAACTTCTCGTCCATGTCCTGCATCACAACCCACATCCCTAGCAAGCGCTGATTCTCATTGGAAGAGGAGAATCCGAAAACAGAAATTCGGCTGTGAGAAAAGGGATGCTACGCATTGATGGTGCAAGTCACACTTTCGGGTAATTTGGGCAAGTATTGAGTGGCTGCAGAAGGATCGCGCAAGGGGGAGGAGTTTGTGGTACGCGAGGGTGGTCATGTGACGGATAATTTGATAGACAATTTGTGGAGAGAGTAGAGGTTCGAAAGCACATTCTTGGCAACAAGTTGGATCTTGAATGGCAACGAAAGTTGAAGAAACCGCAATGAGGGGAGGGGGAAATCAGGTCATGTGTGTAATTACAAATTGCACAGTGAATGATACCCAGCAAAATAACCATGAGGTACAGGATCCAAGCTGAAATGTATAATTGCGATAGCTGATCAGAACTCCGAGTTTCAATGTCAGCATCTGTACACGCAAGATACATGCACAAATCAACCTCAGATCTAATCTCCAACCTCTCGTCACGCCATCAGGATCACCCTGCCATCGGCCCTCGACGCCCCGATCTAGCAACGACGGCCCGTTTGACAGGCACATCAACAGACATAGTCCTAGCAATCTCAAGATGAGGGAGCCGAGTGCAGGTTATCCCCAGTATATCATTGCTGGCTGAGCAGAGCCTCCACTCAGTCAGAGATGCGAAACAAGAGGATTCAAACAGCGGAGGACATGGCGATATTGAGAACGAGAAGTCCCACGTCACGCAGGGCTGTCCGTATAACTACCGGCCAGCCCAAACAACGTGTACACATGAAGGCAACACTAAATTGGTAAGATCCTATGTCACTGGACACAGAGCGTGATTTCCAATGATGATGATGTTCACCGGGAAAGCCGAGCTCATCGTAATGAAAGCGACAAGACTGGATGATTCTCCACGTAACGTAAGATTCGATCGATGAGCGCAGCAAGACAAAAAAGCCGCCAACGCCAACGCCAAGGAAACAAGTGGGAAAATCCAAAATCTAGAAGCAAAGCTCAAAGAACACACGAGTAAAGTAGCCGCAGCCGAACACGCGAGGAATTTTCTTTGTCAAAGCTGACGAGAAGCTTGATCCTCACTTCTCGGTTTGATGTTGTTAGAACTGAACGCTCCGAAAGAAACCCAAACCTCGGATCCCCTGCACTGACGCCTGATTGGGCGAAGCTTCAAGGGGAGGTCGACACGTGAGGTGAGTGAACTGCCGGCGAATCATCTGTGCCCATGCATAGTGATCGACGAGACCTGGATCGCAAACCGAGACAGGAACAGCGTCGAAAGACTGGCACACCCTTGGTCCGTGTAGGCGAGTAGCCAAGGGCTAAGCAAAGGTTGAAAAGAGGGATGGGAAGTCTGAGCAACTGCGTTAGAAGTTAGAACTTTGTGAGAGAGAGAGAGAGAGAGAGAGAGAGAGGCATGATGCATGGGGCTGTCCACTGACTCCAACAATGACGATTTGGAAACCAAGTTGCCACTTGTGGGAATCCCCTAGAGGAGCTAGATATTAATGCCATCCGCCAAGAGAGCGTCTTCGGATGAGCTGGAAACAAAGTTATCTGTGATGTTGCCACTGGCTAGAAATAATATCCGTCGAGGCCATCAGCCAAGGGTCTTCGGTTGCTTTGGAATCATTCGGTCGTCTTGAGACTTGATTCAGTTGATTGCGTTCTTGGAGGGAGAGTATTGGCTGGACTACAAAGCGGGCAGTGCCAGCGCAAGAAGAAGCGCAAGAATTGAACATGTTTCTCTGAGAGTCGGAGCAAGGAAGGAAGAATCGCAATCACTCCGATTGTCCCTTCGGTTCCGCGCCTCTGCGCCTCTGTCTCCTCATCTCATGAGCGGCCGCTCCCCGCAGTCACATCCTTCGAGGCTAGTCCGAGGGGATTCGACATGGACACCACGAACAGCTTCCCCAATAGGTGGTGAATGGAGGCGCCGTTTCGATAAGTTGCCCATCGGTTTACGTGAGGTGGCCTGAATAAGAAGTTGAGAAGACACAGGCCGAGTGTCAGCTTGGCCTGAATCCTGACTGGTGCCAGCCATCCACCGCTTCCTCCTTCTCCGGGCGACGGTCCTGCGTCATGATCGGCCATGTGAATGTTCAGTGTTCAGACATCCCCCTTCTGGCGAGGTATACAAAGGTTGAAGGGCGGGACTCGAATGGAAAGGCAGTGTGGTCAATCTTTGTTCGAGTGTATGATGGCCCAGAGTAGCACGGCTCCTCGTCCTCCGGCTTGATGCATCTCCCATGGCCATGGACCCCTCGTGGGCTCGTCACTGCGTCGGTCTGACAATCTGACTCGTCTGGCCGCCTCCCTTGAGGTACGAAAGTGTCTTCACGCGTCATGGTGAGATCGACTGCTCTCCCTGGCCTCGAGGTTCCCCCAGGGTGCGAGAGGGCCAGGATCCCAGGAGTCCATGGGATTTCGGGAGGGTCGAGAGTGCGGCGGCTCCCATCATCCCATGCGTCGGACTCAGGTGCGAGGAAGGCTCCGTCCGTACGGACTCCGTGAAATACGCATGAAGATGGAGGAAACACTTCCCCATGATCTGCGGCTGGGAACTTGACTTGCGGACGCATCCGGACCGCTTTGTTCAATGCGACAAGCCCCTTGTCTCCTTGCGCGGTTGAGGGTGAGTGAGATGGTAAGTTGAGTAGGGAGTGGTAAGTCGATGGTGAGTTGAGTGGTGGGTGGTAAGTTGATGGTGGGTTGAGTGGTGGGGTTGAGTGGTAAGCTGTGCGAAGTAGTGGCGAGTGGAGTGGTGACTCGTGAGTGTAGTAGGGTGGTGGTTGAGTGGTGACTCGTGACTCGCGACTCGTGACTCGTGAGTTGAGTGGTGGTTGAGTACGTAGTAGGGAGTTGTGTGGTGGCTTGGTGGTTGAGTGGTGGGTTGGGAGTGGTGAGTTGAGTGATGACTCGTGAGTGGTGACTACGTACGGTGGACCGACCCGACTGCGCCTACTCGACTGAGCCTACTTCGTACTCCGTACCCATGTACTGCCTACTCCTACCACTACTCCCTCCTCGTGGCTTGGCAGTGGAGAGTGGAGAGTGGAGACCCATGAATCATCCTCCCGTCCCACTGCTCTCACCCTAGTACCCCACCCGTATGTTGCCCTGCCCTCGCTCTTGCCATGACTAGGCCTACTCGTACGGATACAGCAGACTACTCCGTACGGATACAGACAACAGACGACTACCTCTAGACGGCAGACTACTCCGTACGGATACAGCAGACTACTTTGTACAGATACCGACGACACAGACCAGACTACTGCATTGTCCCGCTTCACTTTATCGCCTTCCCCAAACGCCGTCTTGGGAACCTGAGTTTCATACGGATATTCCCCGACCTGGCTCTAGCCCTCCGAACCAGAACTCGAGTACGGAGTAGACATCATCCACTTCTGCTCCTCGGCTCTGCCTTTCTTGGTCTTTGCCTTTGCCTTTGCCTTTGCCATCAACCTGCCATCCCACCATCTACAACAATCGACAATCGACACGCGACCTCATCCTCAGTCGCATCCCAGCCTCGACTTCCTCTCCCCTTCCTCTCCCCTTCCTGAGGCTTCCTCCCATCTCCTCCTATACGACACGTGCATGTTCCGGCCCCCGGATCACTCGCTTGATTTTCTTTGACTCTCCCCATCCATCCCCCACCCCCCCTCTCTCTCCCTCCCTCTCTCTCTCCCTCCTCCCTCTCTCCTCAATCACAACTCTCCACACCATGGCGACGTCGATCGTTGCACGAGGCATGGCCGCCTGCTTCCTCCTTGCCATCCCGATGGCCACCATGGTCGCCGCTCAGTTGCCGACGGTACTGCCATCGAACCTGACCCTACCGACCGACGAGCAAGCGGCGACGACAACCATGAGATTGTTAGGTGGTCCGCTATTCCAAGCCCAATCGCCATTTTCAATCGTCCCTCTGACCACCGGCGCTGGAAGAGGAGGGAATGCTGGCAATGCCCGAGTGAGTGGATCTCTGGTCGTCGAGTGGGCTGGAACCATGTGCCTTGCGATGGAATACTGACATGGGCTCTGCAGGCTGTCACTTTCGTCGGTGCCGTCAAGATGACCGATGCTACGAATGCAGTAAACATCACCTCGAGCGAAATCGCTTTCATTAGCTGCGATGGCAATACCGAATCGAATCTCACTCCCTCGGACGTGGTGATGCAGGCGGGATCGGCCACCCCAAGAGGAATCGTTCTATACAGCACCACGGCAAACGCATGCAACCTTACCGGGAATTTCAATTATGAGACGATCTACTCGATGACCAAGCTTGAGGATACTCAGCAGCTCCTGGATGTGGTCGGTCAATATCCACCTGAGATCAACGTTCTCAATGCCCAGGTGGGTTCGAACTCCACCACATCCACCGGCGTTGGATCCCAGACAAGTAACGATGGAGGACCAGCACCAACCACAGCAGTCGCCATGAGTATTCTTTACAGTATCACGGGCATCATCACCCTTCTATTCCTGATCATTATCGCCACCGGTGCGGTTCGTGCTCATCGACATCCTGAACGATATGGGCCCCGCACCGGGTACTCCGGCAGACCTCGACAGAGTCGTGCCAAAGGTCTTGCCAGAGCGATGTTGGAGACATTGCCGATTGTGAAGTTTGGGGATCCAGAGCCGGTCAAGCCGGGAAACAGGGAGGTCGAATTGGGGGATGGAAGGACCCCGGAACAGGGCGCGGCATCAGAGACGACTCCGCCAGGAGCCGGGACCACGACCACCGAAGCCAGTAAATCTGTGCCCGCGAGTGCGACGGCCGTGACATCTGGGATGGGCGCAGCTGAAGGAGAACATGCCACGGATGGATCTAGGGAAGGGGCTGCCGCGGCTCCGGTCGTGGAAGGAGAGCTTGGATGCTCCATTTGCACGGAAGACTTCACCACTGGCGAGGATGTCAGAGTCTTGCCTTGTAACCACAAGTATCACCCGGCGTGTATCGACCCATGGCTTTTGAATGTGTCCGGGACCTGTCCATTATGGTAAGTCCTCTGCATCATGATTCTTGAGACCAGAAGACTAATCTGTCTGCTCCAGTCGCCACGACCTTCGTCCGGATGCAGGGCCAAGCTCACCAACCACCGACGGCCTCGCTCCTCCGCTGAACGATGATACCGCCACGCAAGGGTCCAACGAAGCGGCTGAAGATGCAGCATCGAATCGTCAACCACATCGTCGATCTCGATTCCTAGATCTTCACCGAGTGCGCAATGCACCGGCAGACGAGCGTATTGCTGCCCTTCGCCGGTTGCGAGAGCAGTCAAGAGCGGACGGTGCCGAGGGAGAGGCGGTCCCAGTGGGAGGCACGGAAGATGTTGACGAGCAGCAAAGTCGACGAGCCAGACTCACCAGTCGACTAAAGGACAAATTCCGGATACGGACTCGACCGCAGAACGATACTCCTCCACCATAATCGCGCCCACCCTAGCGCACTAAACCCGAATTTGATGATCTTTGATACGTACATCGCATCGGAAAGGACACTGGGAGTTTGACTCGGGGGCTGGTTCGGTTCGGCTCAGGGGTCGGTTGCATGGACGGCGTACGCGGATCTGATTTACATTTGGCAGTTTTATTCGAGCAATGGAGTTACGTGTGGAGGGAAGGGGTACCATAATCAGGCATGCAGCAATCACGCCTGCCTTTCAGCATGAATACATGACGATCTTATTCTTTCTCTCTTTCCCCATCGTTGCTGGACAAGATGGTTGGGCAAGACAATACTAGCAGAAGAAGTGAAGTGCTAGGATATCCAACCACCGACATACATAGCTTCATGTGCAGCTTCTGGGTAATGGAGGGTGTAATTATACCTTTTCCTCGGATGGGTTGATGGTTGTAGGGGGGGTGATGGGTTGAGGATGGATTAGTTGATTGATTGATGATGGATAAGGGCGATGAGGGGAGCACATAGTAAAATCCATTTTTAGGTCCCGTTTCGAGACGTGGAACACGTCATCTGTCTGTCTCTTCCCTCGCCCACAATAATGAGAACCTCACGTGAATGGGGGTAGGAATGGGCCCCGTCCCTCGGATTAGATACCGACCCTCCTCGTGGCTCTATTGAACCTCGCAGCATCGATCACGAGCATCTCGGAAGTGCAACGACTCGACCGGACGGACGTCATTCCACGGAGACGAGGTGGGAGGGTCCACGTTTGTACTCGTGGAGAAGAGAAGGGAACAGAACGGGTATCGCGGTCCGCGTCGATGAGAACGCGTTCCTTCATTATTGTGTGGGTGCAAAAGGAGGAGGAGGGGGAGGGGGAGGAGGATTTATATCAGTCAACTTCCGCGTGGCGCGGTCAGGGGGTGGAATCCTGGATTCTTCTAGTATGGAGGATATTTTTTCTTTAAGCGTGGAATAGGGGGGGATTACTGACAGAGGTACTGTACATTTGGGTATGAGGAAAGTCACCGAGGGGAGCGAGATGATAGTCGAGCGCGGTGGCACTTGGTGATGTTTGAGTGGATCTGTGTACTTTCGTCGTCGTCGATAGTAGTCGGTGTCGGCTGGGGCTTGGAGTAGGGAAGACTTAAGAGGGGGGAGCTTTGTTGTCGAGGACGGCTTTGTTGTCGAGGACGGCTTTGTTGTCGAGGACGGCTTTGTTGTCGAGGACGGCTTTGTTGTCGGGTTCGTTCTGCCACGCCCTAAATCAAGGAACCGAGGAGACCGCTGTGTTTCCATGTTCCGTGGCGAGGATGTCGGGGAAGCATATGTATGCTCTTGGACCTAGAGCGCGTCCGACGAGATGCGAGATCAGGACGGACAGACGTCCACCGCTTGCTTGTAGTGACCTTGCCATGTTTCCGGCGTCCACGCAGAAGGGGCCTATCTCCTGGGAGGGACGGGGGTTTGTATCGGTACTGTTTCTCCGAATGGATGGCAGGCAATGATCGTGTGTGGACCGGGGACTGGAGAAATCATGTCGCGGTCGCTTGTCCACGCAACCCGCCATCGGTCCCTCTTCAGCCCACACGCTTCCGCCCTCCCCCGGACGGTAAATAAATGCATCGGCTCGTACGACTCAAGCCTGCGTGGAGTGCACGCTAGCAACGTCGGTCCTACGGCTGGTGGGCGAGCGAGGAGACGCAACTACGTTTTACATGGGGACTCGGGAGCTTTGTTGTTGGCTTTTGGACGCGGGACGTGTGTGTGGGTGACAACTCGGCGATTGGTTGGCTATGCATCTAGAGGGGAGGGCGTTTGTTGTCAGGGAGGGTGGTGTTGTCGAGGTTGTCGAGGTTCAAGTTTGCATCGCTTAGCTTACTGTATTCGGAGGGTGAGTAATAGGGGGGTTGGGGGGGGGAGGGGTTGGGATTGCGTCGAGGAAGAATTATGCTTTTAGGTTTCGGTTTCTGGGAGATGGGGCATCGAGAGGACGAGGAAATGCTCGGACGTCTCCTTTCTTTTTCTTCTTTCTATAGTAGATAATGTTTGTGTCGAGGATGAAGAAACTGACGGGAGAAGGGAGGCGCTGGGCGATTGTCAGGGGGTCCTACGGAGGCTTGTGGCGGCGAGCACAGGAAGGTGCGTATTATGGAGTCCCGGGCGTCGAGGGGAATACATTACCAAAGGGAAGAATGCGGGGCAGCAAATCACTGCCACGCTCCCCGTTCCCGTCTAGCTCGACTGCGATCCCACCGTCTCTCCAAAGATGGTGGAAATTTCACCGTCTCTCACTCCTCCCCCACACCGCGAACCCACGTCCAGGCAAAGAACGAACGCAGCTCGTTACGATATGAGACGCATGGAATGCGGATATATGTCCGAATGACAGGAAGGTCCTCGGCGGAGAGAAGCTTTGTGTGGACGGTAGGTTGGGAGAATCGTTGTCGAGGATTGGTTTTCGCTCCTGGTGTTTTTCTGGTGTTGGAAGGATCTCTGCTGCGGTGTTGAGATGGTGAAGAGGGGGTGGTGGGCAGAGTATGTTTTTCTAGTCTTGAAGATACTCTCTGCTGCGGTGTTGAGATGGTGAAGAGGGGGTGACGAGGCAGAATATGTTTTTCTAGTCTTGAAGATGATCTCTGCTGTGGTGTGGAGATGTTGGGGTGGTGGGGCAGAATATGTTTTTCTAGTCTTGAAGATAATCTCTACTTCAGTGTTTAGATGGTGAAGAGGGGGTGACGAGGCAGAGCATGCTCTTGGTCCCGGGGGATATCTGGTGAGTTGAGATTCAGACGTCCACTTCCTCATGGTGATGTGAGGGCGAAGTGTGGTGGTATCGATTTGGGGGTCGTTATGGGATAGTTGCGGGATTTTATACGTGAGGTGCGGGGGGAATTGGGGCCGGGAAAGTTGCAAAGGTGGTAAGCAGACCAGTAAACAGGTGATTCGCAGCTTTCTCTCGAGCCAGTAAGGCGTCAGTCAGATCTGATTCTCGCCTCCACGGCGATCCTGGTCGAGGGGAGCCGATCGGTTGCTTTGGAAGAGCAAGGAGTGGCTGCTTTGTAGATAGGTTGTGCTTATATAGCGCAACGAAGCGCCGCTTTTGCTATCAATGAAGAGTAACGATGAATCAGCGAAGGAATAAGTGCTCTTTGTCCATCGAGGCGGAGGTCCAGAAAGGAGACTTTCAGTACCTTTGATGGACGGGAGTGGTAAATGACAGGGAGGATTTGTGGGCACGGAATGAGGGAGGGACGAGGGACGGCGCGATGGAAGATTGTTGTCGATTTCAATTTACAGAGGGGAGTTTGTTGTCGAAATTCCGATTGTCATCGATCCAATAGGAAAGCCTACACACACCACCAAGACATGGTCTGTTAGGTCGACATGAGGGATATGAGGAGGCAACCGACACTGCATTGCGTTCAAACGAAGTGGATAGAGCGGACACATCCATGATCTCCAAGATATGCCTGTCTGCTACATGTACCATACTGTATCCGCCTGTTGGATCGGGACAAGAGATGGTCAGCGTGCTGTTGTGGAAGAGGAGAATGAAATTAGTGTTTACGCCGCGTGGAACTGAAATTTGGCGATCGATCGAAGTAACACCACGACGAGGAGCAAGTGAGATATATATCAGTGTGCAACGGCGGGACCAAATTTAAGACAGAACGGGGGAATTCCCAGGCACGGCACGTTAGCGAACGCGGCTCTCGATCACTGGGGCCACTGAGGAGACGAGAGGGCCATCCACTGCCAGATCCAAGCACTACTCTTTGGAGACCACCCATAGGGATCATTTCGGGGGTAAACACATGTGGGGAGTTGGGCCTGGGGGCGGCTTGTTGTCGAGGAAGGATTTATTGTCGATCCCACAGGTGTCTCCTTCCCCGGCTCGAGGCCATCCCCTCAATGGTAACTGCGGCATGCAAAGAGAATCCGGATTTCACGAAGCTCTATGCCAAAGTGGAAAGGAGGGCGGCTAAAGTTTTCTCTTGATTCCGTAGGGCTATGAATAGCACGCTAGAGCTGCTTCTATCGGTAGCGTAAAAGATAGTCGTATTGTTATGTAACTAGTCCACTCTTGCTGATTTACTTCTACATTACATGATTTGGGCTTTCTTTTTGTTTCTCTGTAGTTTCGAATTCCCGTAAATAAAAGCATATCCAGTAAAGATCTCCTTTTTAAGATCCCTCTTACCGAGCTAAGAGAAATATATACCCGTAAAACATTTAGCAGTAGATTACTGAGCTTACTCGTAGCATTACGTAGGATCTATAAGGATGCCCTAGTAACTTCCTGTATCCTTTACTACATACAACTTCGGGATTGTTAAACTGGAACCGTTACAACTAGTTATATTGACTCAGAGCAGATATCTGTGCTCTGCGTGATTCGCATTGACGGATTCAAGACCATGGATTCGTTCTCGACCCCGAAAAGGCTCAAGATGTCATGAAGCCACTCTTCCTCCAAACCTCCACATTTCTCCTCAACCACTCCTCGCTGAACGGCCCGCAATCCCTCAGGGCCGGGCTGATCGCTTGTGTTTTCTTGGTTTCAAACGTCATGTGTGCTTCCTTACCACCACCTTCCGCTTCAGCCATATTCTCGAAGAACTGGAGAAGTCGCAATCCAGCAACATGTTCACTGCCGTCGGTGCCCGCAAGCCTAGCAAGACGCTCGATCCATTCCGTCATTGGAATTGCAGGTAAAGTCGAGGCTGAGGAGCCCGTGCAGACACGAAGGTATTCAACCAGCCGGGACCAGGGGATCGGATGTGGATTGGTGATATTGTGGACTGTGTAGACTGCGATGGCCTCACTGCCAGGATCGGAAGTGGGTGTTGATGGCGGGCTTGGGCTCTGGGCAGGGTGAGGGATGTTGGAGTGGAACAGGGTGACATCGGCGATGGCGGAAGCGACTTTGTCGACTGGTATCCAGTCGACGAATTTGTTGGGGAAAGATGGGATGGAGGAAATCGCAGGATGTAGAGAACTTGAGAACATTATCTAGTAGTGGGAGTTAGCTCCTTGCGGGAAATTGCCTTGTCATGGGATAAAGACACTCACAGGAAACATCTCATTCGAATTCCAATGTCCTGTTGTAGTGGAGCCTGACATTTGACCGATTCGGAGGAGATGAATAGGAATATCCAAAGTCTTGCTAGCTGTTTGTGTTATTCTTTCCACTACAGTTTGGTGAGTAAAAGCCGCAAGACGGTGAGAAAGGGTACCGACCAATGTATTTGCTCTGAGCATAGCCCGTAGGAAGTGCAACAGTAGGATCCGATCCGATTAGCCCTTCAGGTACATTGCTCTTCACTTGTCCTGCTCCCATGCACGTGCTTATGCTGCTTGTAAAAACAAACCTCTTCGGTCGACCCGCTTGACAGAAACGGAGGAGAGACATGGTATCTGTTTCCGCATGCTTAGCACCTAGCAAAATGACCTGCGCTAGCAAACTTACTCCTTAGGCAGTCTCCTTGGAATTCCTCGACGCCGAGATTAAAGTCCATCTTCCAGGCATTCTGGACCACAACAGTGACCGTATTTGCAAGCTCTGCGTACTTTTCGAGATCAAGCCCAAGCAGAGGATCTTGCATACTGAAATTGACGACCTCAATCTTTCCACCTCTGTCGGCGTCCAAAATCGACGAGTCCATACGTCGGCTTTCGAGAGCCGTCCGAAGCTTCTTGAGATGGCTGGGGCCCCGGACCATGGCATAGATCTTCTCTACTCGTGGCAAAGACGATAGAACGGTTAGCAAACTAGTACCGAGAGAACCAGAGGAGCCCGTCAACAAGATGGTCTCGCCCTTAGCAACAGGATATAGGGAGACCGATCGCGGCGGCCATGATCTGAACTCCTTTTCGAATTCATATATCATGTGATGCACAATATCAGTACTAGAAGGCTCGACTAGAGGCGGAGTATTCGAGCGGGAGGGTGGTTGGAGAAAGTAAGCTATCAGTTTACTGACGGACGGGTTTTCGAAGATGGTGCTAAGAGAAATTTGCCGATGGAGGCGAGACGAAAGTAAACGCCTCAGAGAAAGAGCAAGACGCGAGTCAATACCAATATCATATAGCGTCGTCCAGTTGTAAATGCTTGAAGCAGGTGTGTTGGAGAGTGAAGCCAATAAGTTGCGGATATACTCTCCTACCGAATCAGGGGACAGGCCCGAAGGCATCCGAGCAGGTGATGCGTTGGAGTAGAGTTGATCAATTTCTGCCGAGTATAATTGCATGGCCTCTTTTCGCTTTACATTGCCCTTTGGCGTCACAGGCAAGGTGTGATCTCTTGACAAGATGTGAATCATGGACCTCATTATCTGGGAGTGGTCTGGATATCGTGTGTTGACTGCCTGCACCGTGTTCCAGATTTGTGAGTATGTGCCTTCGTCGTTGGGATCGTACCCGGCATTGAGTTCAACAAGAAGCGCAACACATGGCTTTGAATGTCCGACCGCTAGAGCCCTGTTGATGAGCTTGGATGAGGTCTGAATGTCAAGCTGTAATGGGCCAGCGCTAGTATTCTCGCCGTTCGAGTGCACAAGAATGTCATCCTTCCTACCTTTGAGCACGTAGAAACCACTTCCTGGAGGATCTTGGACGAACAGATCATTGGTTCGGTATGGTGCATCAGTGCTTTGCCACAATTCCGCAGCGAGTTCGAAGCCCTTATGGACGACGCACTCGTACGAACCCTCGGCTACCTCTTGCATTTCCAGAAGAGGGTTGTCGGGGTAAAGATTTCGGAAGGAGTAACATTTTGGATTATCTCGCGTGTGGGGAACTGAACGGAATGGCGGCCCAATTTCAGTACTTCCATATGTCGTCTTGACATTAACACCGTTGCTGGTGAGAGCCTTGACGATGGAGTCAGAAAGCGCAGCACCGCCTGGTTGAAGGAGTTTCAAGGAGGTCAATGGGGAGAAGTCCCCTCCATTCTCGGAAATGTATTCGTACATGTTTTCGATTAGGGTGGGAGCACAATGAACACAATCAACAGGGTATCCCATTGAAGCAAGCGTCTCCCAGGACGCAAAAAGTGTTGAAGACGCCGGTGGCCAGGCCAGTGGTGGAAATGATAGGATCTGCCCATTTGGCAAACCAGAAAGCGCTATTGATATACCCGCAATATGATACCTAAGCACATTAGACACGTCTCATTAGGGACGCAAGGAATACCCACAGTGGGAAAAGAAGAAACCAATTTTCAATGCTGAGCTCCTGAAATAGTCGGTACATTCGTGCAATAAGCATCATGCTTCGGTTGGTATGTATGATAGGTTTGGGCATACCAGTGGATCCAGAGGAGTGGATGATGAAAGTGTGTCTTTCCCAGACATCATCAAAGCCTTGGAATCTGACCGCATCCACCTCGCAGGATGTGACAGTGGAGTTCAGAGGAAGAGTTTCGATCATCTCCAACTTTCGTACTCCACTGGTGTCCCCGGCAGCATTCTTCAGGTCCGTGATCACAGCAACCGCTTGACATACCGCCAGAAGATGGTGCAAGGCACCCAGCGCGTTCGATTCGGCTAAGAGCAGGACTCTGACACCAAGCTTCTGAAGAGCCAGTTCGGTACAGAAATACTCAATGGTCTTTCCGGCCCCAAGTAAAGCTATGGTTGGCTGTTGTCGGGATTCGTTTGCTTCGGAGAGCTCTTGCTGGAGTTGAGAAGCATAAGAAAGAGCAAGACTCTCGGTCACCATGTCGAATTCATCCCATGTCAGGGAGTCATAAGGCGTATTCGCTGCCGCGGTCCGTGGGTATAAAAATCCTTTCTCTCCCCTGAAAGTAGCACTATCATGCCGTACTAGTGCTGCAAGACTGTTGAGCTTTGGGTCAGAATATCGTTTTGAGTGAGGATGCCCATGCAGCCACCACAATCCCCTGATACGCTTCGATGCGCCATCTGAAGGTACTACCGATGGGTCTGAACATGCTGAAAGGGCCTCGGAAGGCAAGGTTTTGGAGGTAGAAGTATCGGTCATCGTGAAGGCAATGGTGATGTTGGTGAGAAGGTGAAGATAAGATTGCCGTATGTACTCGTCTAAAAAGGCATTTACGACCTCAAACAACAAGGGCCAGCTTCCAGCCTCTTATATCAAAAACGGATTGCCCCTTACTATGATTCACTCCACCCTTCAACATCACAGCAACAATGGAGACCTTGCGTTCCACCGACGCGTTCTTCGTTGCACAATTAATCAACATGCACCAGCTCCCCAAAACAGACACGAGGAGTCCGGAAGTATGTCCTAACGAGATGATTAATTCTGTGACAGGTTGATAGCGGGGGACATATGGGCCAACGAGGCTGTTGGCTACTTATTGCTGTCCAACGTGAGAAAACTCGATAATGCAATACGACAAGAGCTTGGAATCAAGGAGGGGTATGAAGCAGAACGCAGTTCCTAGCAGCAGAATGATTACACCGTCGCATGGCTGCCGCTCCACAGTGGATATCAATGGAGCTGAATCCGTACGAATACAGGATACTTTCCCCTCGCGCTGTCTTGCCCTGCCCTCCTTGTCCTGGCTAGCAAGAGCTTGCTCCTGCAGTGACGGGCGGCTCTAAGATCCAGTCGTCCCCGCGAGACGGCAAGCGATCCTAGATGAGCGATTGGTTGCCCTTGGGCGGTTGAAAAGGGTTCTTCCTAGAAGAAGAGAAGACTAAAGGTCCTTGGAAGGGCAATGATATGACAGAAAGCGGAAAAGTCGATAGGGGCTGGGACAGATAGGGGCTAATCATCCCACTGGTACTGGCAACCACCCTGGAGCCAACGCCCGCAGATTCTTCTCTCCCCAAACAGCGTCTCCATGGCCTCCTCATGGCAATGTCGTCGTCCTCTTGAGGTCTCGCTGCTCTATCGATCGGTCTGAACCCGGCGTCGGGCGTCGGTCGAGGCTGCGGGGAAACAGAATTTATGGACGCCCCATCTTGCACGACCGTTCCTTTGGTACTCGAGTATCGAAGCAGCAGCCAGAATACGGTCCCAGCTCCCTTGGAAGTCGGGCAAGATATCTCACTTGCGGCCAACCAGGACGCTAGACTTTTCGGATCAGCCAGACGCGGTAGAGCCCTTAATCGTAAGCCTATGCTACTCTGACCTTCTCTCGTTCTCTCCCTCCGGTAGAGTATATATACATATATATATACATTCAGTGAATATCGAATTTTTACAGAATATCATCTGACTAATCAGGGAGCTTACTCGTTACGAGTCCGATCTTTTACGATTGCGAGGTTACCCCCCCGAACCTTAGCGAGGGTACGAGGACGGAGTAATCAGTTAGGGTTAGCGAGTCAAAACATGAACTTTGGAGATACCCCACGATGAAAGGCATAAGTCCTGTCTCACGTTCCTTTTGTGTGGCAATTGTCTCAACCTGTCGTGTTCTCAATTCCCCCAGTTCATCGTGTTCTCAATTCTGCAGTGGGTCTCACTCATTTCGTCCAGTCGGCGTCCAAAACCTCAAAACATCCAACATTTAGCGAGCACGTGCAATGCGACCTCGACTCAAACTGGAAGCAATTGTTGGAAATGATGTTGGTGGCATGGTGCGCAGGCTTTTAATGGGAAACCCCTCAGACGAAATATCCTTTAGCCAAAACAACCAGGTGCTCATTCCACCAGCCTTCACGCCATGGCATCAGCACTTCTCCAGCAGCTGAGGCTTCATCCCGAGCCAGGATCGTTCGCAAACGGACCAAACGGCATCAAGTCGAACCGAGATCTTGACCCTGTACCATTCGAGTCAGACGAGAGGAAATGGACATGGCCGAGTCTGTTGGGTTTCTGGGTCGCAGAAGCCTTCAGCATCAGCATGTACCAAGTAGCCTCCTCGTCCATCACCAAGGGGCTGAGTCCAGGGCTGGCTATACTTGCTGTTATCGTTGGCCATCTCCTGGTATGCATCCCAGCAATGCTGAATGGCTACATCGGCTGCATTTACGGGATCAACTTTCCTGTGCTGATGAGATCAACCTTCGGTATCTATGGGTCGAAATTCGCCGTGTTTGTGCGAGGCGTGGTGGCTTGTATTTGTAAGTCTTATCAATACCCTTATTTGGGTCGCATGTGCTCATCAGCAGAAGGGTTTGGTACTCAAAGCTTCCAAGGCGGGCAATGTGTAGCAAGTATGATCACGGCGATATGGCCGTCTTTTAAACGATTCCCGAATCACATACCAGCCAGTGCACATGTAACCTCAGCGGAGCTCTTGACCTTTTTCTTGTTCATCATTATCCAGTTACCCCTCTTATGGCTGCACGTTTCCAAATTAAGGTTTTTATTCATGGCAAAGACAATCATCATGCCTGTCTTTGGGATGAGCTTGTTTATCTGGGCCTTGGTAGCTGGTAAGTTGTGGCACCTTCTGGATTTAGCGAGCTAACCGTTCGCTAGCAAAGGGGTTCGGTCCAACGTTCAGCAAAGGCACAACCATCAAAGATGGAACGCCAGTAGTTGTGGTATTCTTCCAATGCGTTACGACTGCCATTGGGCCAAAAGCCACTCTTGCTCTGAATATGCCCGACTTCACACGATATGCGAAATACCCAAGGCAAGTTTTCTGGACACAAGCGGTTGGACTTTGCGTGCTCGTCACGTTGTGCGGTATACTTGGTATTACCGTTACAAGCGCAGCACAAGAAGTGTATGGAGTCCTGACTTGGAACCCGCTCCAAGTCTCAGCCCTATGGGGAAATCGTGCAGCACAGTTCTTTTCCAGTCTGTGCTGGGCGTTCGCCGTCATTGGGACCAACATCTCTGCCAATTCCGTCTCCTTCTCCAACGACATCTCGCTATGGTTCCCGTCGTGGATCAACGCCCGAAGGGGTGCGTATATATGCTGTGTCATCTCAGTCGCAGCCACGCCATGGAACATTCAATACTCGGCAGCCTCGTTCTCCGCGTTTCTCGGTGGCTACTCGATGTTTCTTGGTCCCATTGCTGGCATCATGATGGCTGACTATTGGGTTCTCCGGAAGAGACACTACAACTTGTCAAGTTTCTATCGTTCTCCTGATATCTATACCTTTTTCCACGGCTTCAACCTTCGCGCATTCGGTGCTTTCACCCTCGCCATCGCACCCAACTTGGCTGGCCTTGCGAGAGCAACGGGCCAGAAGAGCGTGCCAAAGGGAGCAACCTACGTTTACAGCCTCAGCTGGTGCATTGGAACACTTGTTGCCTTTGCAGCATACTATGCATTTGGCAAGATTTGGCCAATGGAGGACAAATTTGACGAGTCAGATGTGCATGTTGTTGAAGGCGAAGGAAGCACTCGTAGCTACAGCGACCATGAAAAGGGGATGACAAGCAGTGAGAAGCAGACCAGCTTTTGATTCGGTTCTGACAGACGAGAAAGTTTCTTTGGAAAGTTACGAGATTGGGGGAACGAGAAGGAATAAATCTCATACGTATAATGTTCTTTGGGGAGTCATTGACGATTTCTCAGGCTATAGAAAGTAAGGTTATAGGACATTCTTTGATCACCACAGAAAGCCATCAGACATCCTCTCTCTGGGTATACAATCAATACAAGAGATCTACTAGGAAACCTTGTCTTGTATCGCAGCTGAGATCCTTCCTCCAAGTGACCTATTCAAGCCATTCATTCCTAGGATAGGGGTGCGGTGTAGGGCTTGCTCGAGCCTAAAGATAAGCGAGTAACACCCTGAAAAAAAAGACTGCACCTCCCCGTCATCCCAAACTCCTCTTCCTCGCTCAAAATCAAGCAAGTAACTCTACAGATCCTCTTGGACAGCTCGTACATGTCATGCAGTCCTCCCATAGTTGTTTTGAACCTTACCCCTCCACTCCTATTCTTTGAAAGGTGGGACGACGTATGATCGCACTAGCCACACGAAGAAGCCTCGTGCGGCGCAGCAGTTCAAACCTCATCCTTTACATCAGGCTCCAGCCAGAGTCAAATATCAAGTCGAAGAGCTGGTTGAGACTGTGAAACGTATCTTTCTCAAGCTGATACTCATGAGCAATTCGCAGTCTATGAAAGCATCAGGCCTTGAGATTCGAAACAATTGAGACTTGTACAGCAATCATGCCTCCATCAGCGTCCGACCCGAAAGACCTCAGACTGGTTCTCAACCCGGCTCGTCGCAAAGCATTCACACTTCTCGTTGGCAGCATCGTCGGCCAGATGAGGAAGAATGTCGAGTATACGTTTGAACCAACAAATACTTCACCAACAGCACCACTCTTCACTTCGCCGAATCCACGTGATCAGTCCTCCTTCCCGTCCAATGTAGACTCATCGGAAGCGGCTCGTCAGAAGAGGCTGGAAGCAAGGTTAGAACAGTCTCTTTCGACAGCAAAGATGGATCTCCTAAAGAGAGACGCGTTAAGATATTTCGACAAGTGGACAGAGGAGGTGCGAGTCGGTCTGAGGAAGATCACCGACGGTCCAGATGAACCCAGAGCAGCCGAACGAAGGAGAGAATGGCTTGCGAACAAGAATCAGGCTCCACCACCGTACACGCCTAGTCCTGGTATGATCAAGACGCTCGAGGAAGAAGCCGCTCAAGCCGCAGAGGCACGGGACATTCAAGAAGCCAAGGATATCTCGATGTTCCAATCTCTTTATACGCCGACCCCAACACGCTTCACCACCATCTCGAAAGAGGACAGGATATGCGTGATCAGTTGCATGATACTGCTCCTATTGAGTTTGGGACATTACTCGGCCCACTCACGGGCTTTACTGTGCTACCTTACTTCCTCATTCGCCCTTCCTATGAGCACACTCACGGACGAGGAAACAGAAATCTCCAAAACGCTGTTGCTCGCCTCCAAAGCCCTCAACGCCGATGCAGAGACTCAGAAAAGAGCAGCCGCCAATGCCTCCAGTCGTCGCTGGAAGGTCGGCCTCTCTGCGGTCGCAGGAGCCGCCCTCATTGGCGTGACCGGGGGTCTTGCAGCTCCTGTCGTTGCAGGTGCAATCGGAGGGCTGATGGGCGGTGTTGGCTTGGGTGGAGTAGCGTCTTTCCTTGGGATCTTTGCCATGAACGGCGCTCTCGTTGGAACACTCTTTGGTGCGTTTGGTGCCAAAATGACGGGTGAAATGGTCGATGCCTACGCCAAAGAAGTTCAAGACTTCAACTTCATCCCTATTGCCTCCGAATGGGGTGAGCATACATCACAGCCGAAGACCGACGATGGAAATCGTCGTCTCCGGGTCGCAATCGGCATCAACGGATGGCTAAACGAGAAAGAGGATATCGTTCGTCCTTGGCGAGCCCTTGGACGGGACTCGGAGGTCTTCGCGTTGCGATATGAGATGGAAGCGCTTCTCGAGCTTGGAAATTCGTTGAAAGACATGGTCTCAAGCTACGCGTGGTCGTATATCAAGCTCGAGATTCTCAAACGTACGGTCTTGGCTACTTTATGGGCTGCTCTCTGGCCTGTATACCTTATCAAAATGGCGACAGCGCTCGATACGCCTTTTGCTGTAGCGAAGAACCGGTCTGAGAAAGCTGGAGAGGTGCTTGCCGACGCGTTGATCAATAAAGCGCAAGGAGAAAGACCAGTTACGCTCATCGGATATTCCCTGGGTGCCAGAGTCATCTACAGCTGCCTCAAGTCCCTTGTCGCACGTCGGGCCTTTGGCATTGTGGAGAACGTAATCCTCATTGGTGCACCAATCCCATCAAATTCTGTTTATTGGAGGGAGATGAGAAGCGTTGTGAGCGGGAAGCTGGTTAACGTTTACTCTGAGAATGATTATATTCTTGCATTCTTGTACCGAGCCACAAGCATTCAATATGGTGTCGCTGGACTGCAGAAAATCGAAGGCGTCGAAGGAGTTAACAATGAAGATCTCAGCAAAGATGTCTCAGGGCATCTACGGTACCCTGAACTGGTGGGCAAGATCCTGAGGAGGGTAGGAGTCGAGCATGTTGATGTTACTGATGAAACCATCGAAGTGGATCCTGAGATCAAAGTTGTTGACAATGAGGACCTGATCGACTTCGGCGACGAAGGAGGTGCGGCGAAACTGAGCGATGGGGACTTTAGAGTAATGGAGAACCACGATACTTGGCCGGATCGGCCTCGGCCATCTACGGATTCTAAGGGTAAGAATACTGTTATTCTTGAGATGGACGATACATCAAGCTCCTCAACCGCAATGCCGTCTCTGACATCCTCTATGTCTGATACTTCCCTGGTGCCAAAGCCAACACCGGGGCCTTCTACTGTTGGCCGGAAGCCACTGCCTACCTCTCCTAATAGTGCTCCTATGGTTCAACAAACAACTACGAGGGAAATCCCACTACTATCTTCCACCTCCACTTACACATCAAATACCACTCTCTCTTCACCACCGGGATCAGGACCATCTACATCCCACTTTCCCGGGCATACAGCCAAAGCACCGAACATCCCGAAGGTTGAGCCGGAGCACGATCCTGAACCCGATGGTTACTCCTCTGATGACGCTGGTGGCATACAAATGCTAGACAACGACAGCGGCGGCGAGCTGGAACTCGTGGACAGTGAGCCTATTCCAGATGACGATTATTATCCCTCTGCTGCAAGCTCGAGTCGGACACGAGGGGGGACGGGCATGAATGAAGATTCGAGGGATAAGGAGAAGATGTCCTTCGAGGAGCAGAAGAGCCTTGGCGGGTTTCCGAGATAGACGGGGCGTTGGTGGAACGTGTTAGATAATAATACGAGCGATGATACTTCACATGGGGGACCTGTTATGAAGTGAGGTCCTCTCAGGCCAAGCGTGAATCCCACCCAAGGTTGATCTCGCCCGCTTACCACCGTTTCCCTCGGGGGCAATCCGTGCTCTTCAGACCATGGCCTAAATAAGTAGTAACGCGTAGCCATGTTGAGCGCTTGAGCACTTCGAGTAAACAGCCCAAGTCGAGAGCCATCAACCCAGAGACCAAAGCGACGGTGACGGGGCGTGGGGCTGAAGCAAGGGCATGGAACAATGCTGTCGCTTGAGAAAAGGGGTTGCACGTGGGACGCGAGCGTGGCAGGACATCCCCGCGTCCGCATAGGCCGGTGTGGAGAAAAGGGTGATTCGCCCTAGGCGGAAAGAGTTAGATGATGAAGAGCCCAGGCGCCCTGGACGTGTGTTTTTTTGTCGACCTGAGCCATACCTGGTTAGGCGGCTCCTAACCCAGTCAGGTCTGCCCGCTTTCCAGTGTTGACAGACGCAGCCGTCGTGGGATGGATATGGCAGCGCGGGTCGGATGCAACGAAGGGAGGCCCCATTGAATAAATGTTGGGGTCAGAATGATTGTATTGTGAAAGCTGGTCTGATCTCAGGAATCTGCTCTGGACTAAATACAGTATGTGCCGTGTCTGTGCCGTCCTCCCCGTGACGTATCAACTGCCCCCTTCGAAAGAGACTCTCGCCACCAAAGTGCTTGGATAAAACAAATGAGCAGAATTGGCGATCGCAATTGTACTGTCGATTCCCCTATTGTATGGTCCAACCTATGTTGAATAGGTTGCAATTTCCTACTATCAAGTTGAATTGATAGCTTTAACTCCCTCGATGTGGTGAGTCTAGTTCGTCTCCTCTCCCATTTCCTCGTTCTTATCATTGCCGTGGTCACTGCCGTTGCCGTCGTCTTTGTCGCTGGCGTCATCGTTGTCGTCGATGTCATCTTCTTCGCTGCTACTTTGCATACTGTCTATGACGCCACTGATGTGACGTAGGATATTTCTGGTTGACTCGTGAGATGATGCATTGACACTGGCGCATATGTTGTTAAAAGCATTGGTCCATTGCTTTGTGTCAATCTTATGCTTGCCTTCGATAGCATGCTTGACCAGATCATTTGTGCCGGCCAAAGTGTTTCTCCATTGCTGAAGCGTCCTTCTTGTTTGGCGGAAGTTGCCTGTGTGCTCTGTGATGTCTGGAGAGCCTGTCACTCTTTTCAGTGCCGTAAGTATGTCCTTGCGGTGATCTTCCATAGACGACGGGACAATCCGACAGGGCGGATCTTCTCGATGATGTCTTCCGCCATCGCCGCCCCGCGTAGAGGTTTCCGGCCTGGTTCCCAAGCCCTAGGAGGGCGCCACGAGGACCACGGTGGAAATATCGGCGGCGCAACTTAAGCGAGGCGGCTCAGGAGAGCTTGAGCGAGATCGCCTAAGCGAACTACCTGGAATCACGTTTCATTCAGCGTCTCTGCCGACCAAGTGGCGAGCCTTTCATTTGGCATGGCAGGACTTCCATTGGAGGAGTGTCTGTTTGGCGTGGGGTGGGCTTCCATATCCGGGTTGAGAATTTGGAATGGAGGTAATTGGGGACTATATTTATGGTGTGCCTTGCTGGCATTATGAGGACTTTCCAGTGCGGTGGCGGGGCGGCGGGTTGGGTGAGCTGGGGATGTGCTGGAGCCATACAGATGCGCGTTTTTTTTTCTAGGCCTCGACTTTGGGAGAAGTGATGGAAGCAAATGAGGTGGAAACCCCCACCACTGGGGATGTGCGGGTGGTTGGAACAACGTGCTGGGAAGTAAAACGGTTGGATGTATGTGTAAGAACCCCAAACCATCCGGCCTCTCTGCACGGAGTCATATCACCCTCCATTTGGAGTCTCTATTTCTTTGCCGGTGGAGGTTCACGAAGATCTAGGTTTGCGGACATGTAAATTGCTCGTTGCTGCCTTGACTACAACCCCTCCCCCGGCGACTATCCTCCTCGTCTCGCCTGGAACACGCACCATTCTTCTTGGGGACGTGAGGGGAGCACATCAAATCCAAACGTCACGTCCCGGCCTGGAAGCCTCTGCTTCCTAGTGTGAAATATCTAGTCGCGTTTCGAGGAGCGGGTCGCTACGATCTTGGGGACTAGACTTAGGCGTGGAGTGCTATTCCAAGCCGTACGCAACCGATCAATCGCACGGTGTAAAGGGCGCAATGCTGACCAGGTGAGAAGACACCTAATCAAGCTTAATTCATCAAGTTAGGAGCGCATTTCCAATGCCCACATTGCTTCCGATAATACGGCTCTTTCACCTAGAACACTTCAACCCATTTTTAATGGGAAGACTTGTTCTTATCGTCTGCAGACGCCCAACTCGAGGTGGGCCATGCGGATACTACCAACTGTCGTCGAGCTCGCGGCTGTTTGTTCTCCTGCTCCCCGCTCTGGGTTCACATCCGCACGCAGCAACGTGGTGAAACTATAAAGAGCAAATTGTAGATGGAGGCTAGAACCAGAAACTCGCAACTCTCTGCAGAACCCCGCGCAAAAAACCGAATTTGGTTGTCGAGAATTCGTGTTGTTGTCGAGAGTCGTATTGTTGTCGAGGATCGGGACCGGAGTGTGAAATCAATTGCAAACGTACAGTACTTGAACAGGGCATGCGAGGTGGATGAATCACTGATGGACCGTACGTGTACAGTACTTTGGACGATTTCTCAGTGCTCTATTCACCAAGAGACCCCGTTGTCGCGGGTTTACATGGTGACCACTCGATCAGTGCATTTAAAGATCACACCAAGCTGCCACCGTAGTGAGTCGATGACCTCGAAGCTTTTGTGGATAGCTGGATGTTGTTGTTTGGAGAAATGCTTTGGTATCAAAAGCATTCGATTCTTCTCCCCCCCTGGGAAGTCGGAACACCGGCTAAATGTGTCGCTCTGGGTCATGAGAAGATAGCGGGAGTTTCGCTGAAAAGATTAGTAAAGAATTGACCTTTGATATCATGGCCATGTAATGACGCGGATTGCTTTCTAATCCTACGATGAACTTTAGTTCCCAAAGCCGCCACACATGAAAGGCGAAAGTTTAGGTAGGGCGGACCTGAAACCTGGGAGATTGGAGAATAGTTGCAAAGTCTACTCAGATCTCATCCATGTCTTCCTCATCTAGATCGTCCAGAACTGGATAGTCCCCAACATCCACTCTCTCAGGTCGAACGAAAGCACCAAACTTCCCATCACCAGGCTGACCCCAGTATCTCTTCCCGCCCAGGCTCCCATCATTCCTCCCAACCGGTTCGTCATATTTGACACCGACCCATACACCCTTGCCATTTTCACCCTCCTTCGTAGCAATAGCCTCAACTTCACCAAGATACATCACCTCCCCTCTCTTCTCATCTTCTCCACCGATCCGACATCTCTTGCCAACTTCGATTCCACGTTCAGCTGCAGTAGTGGCGTGAGCATTAATACGAGCGGCAAGGACAGCTGGGGCGTCGGGGTCGAAGCGGCCGAGCTTGTTTGCTTTTTTCCACGCGAGCACGCTGTCGGTTTTGGTTTCGTAAATGTCTGGCGCGAGTTCGAATTTCTTGACGGCGGAGGGGTCGGTGTAATTTGGGCGGGCTCCTGGCGGTCGAGTATCTATTACCTGGGGTTTGGTTAGTACACACGTTGAGAGGAGTGGTTTCTGCTTTGAGATGACGAGTGGAAATGAGGAGACCGAGGCTAATAAAGGAGGTGGTTTCATGAAGCAATCGAAAGGGTTCTCAACAGAAATGAAGGACTCAAGAGATGGCTCTCTTTAGGTCACAATTCCCGAGGAGAAAAACAGAATGACGGCCTTGAGAGTACACTTAGGAGAGATTGACGACTACAAGATACGAGGAGATAGCAAAGGCAAGAATTAGTTGCCGCCATTCCCCCAATCCCTCGAGCTAAGCTCGTAGCGATGCGAGAACAAGGTCAAGACGATAACTATGGGCTCAAAGATCCGGTAAGGTTTAGGTAGCTTACCAAAGCTACCTATTTCCTTGGCTGGTCCGTCCTAAGCTCGGGGAGACTAAAAGCACATCGAGTGGCAGGGGCACGGTGACATCTCATGATATTTCATGAATTTCCAGTCCATACGCCCCGGGCATATATTTTCAGCTGGCGCTTGCCTCGACGCACATTGAATATGACCCGGGCTACTGAATTTTGAGGATGAGGGCATAACGTGGCTGCTGGCAAGAAGTCCCGAGCTATCGGGAGATCCAAGAGCAAACCAGTTCGCTAATGAGTTCTTTTGACTTCACCTAGGTAGGCCCTGCCTGAGCTTGATGGCAAACTAGGATGGGGGTGTAGGATGATGGCGAACACTTGTTTTGTTCTTCGGTCGTTCTCCAACAACTAGTTGTCGATCAGACTCCAGCGAAAAGTAAAGGTTGTTTTTTTGTGGAATTGTAAACGGGTTCCCAGGGGCCCACTGTAACAAACCGAGTACAAACACTCCCAAACGAAGATCAGCGGGAGAGTTCATCGCTAAATGCTTCAGATCTGGGCGGAGGGTTTTCCAAACTACTCCGCCACTTATCACGGTATCACAATGTTTCGCAAACTGATAGCAAGACCACCATTTGGCACTACCACACGGAGAAATAGTTTGGTGGACTTACGAGAATTTCCGCGTAGGGGGCCAATGGAAACGAGCCCAGCTGGGTGTTCTCCTCATCGGCGGCCTCTATCGGAGTGGATTGGTTGCCGTGCTTCAAGATCAGCGTTTGCGAGAGAGGCGGAACTCCCGTGATGGGTTCAAGCTTCGCCTTGAGCTGGCCGATGGTCCATGAAGGCGTGATTCGGCGTTCCGAGGAGGAGTTCTGGGAGGATACCAGGAGTGAGATGTCGGCCGCGCTCTGCATGTTCATGATGGATAGGTCCCTAATGATGGAGGGAACACAAGGTCGGCGGTCCAGTCTTGTATACAGGCGGCAGCGATGTCTAGGAACGAGACCAGAGGAGGGGACGAACGAGACTAGAGGAGGGGATGAACGAGGCTGAGATGTGGCCTTGCGTTTGGGTTGCCCTTGAGGAGGATCACCTGGTTTCGAGCAAATTAAACGCCCGATGCGCACTAGCGCGTGATCACGAGATCAGAAGGCATGTTTTGAACTCGAGCCAATTAAAATAAATAGGGAAAATGGGTCCCACAACGAGGAGCTACTTACGTGGGCAAATGCTAAGTAAATGTAAAATATAAGGTGATTTATTTCGCCCTGTAGGTTGTCCCTACCGTACTGTATTAGTTGGATCCAATGGCGTCATTTTACATTTCTTTCGCCCTGTGCTGCGTAGGTTGTAGGTAGGTAATTAATTACTTGGTTATGATCACCCTTTCCGGTCTCCTATTAGTTTGGCCCGGCTTCATTTTACATTTATTTCGCCCTAGGTTGTACCGACTGTACTTGTATTAGTTGGATCCAATGGCGTCATTTTACATTTCCTTTACCCTGTACTTCGCAGGTTGTAGGCAGGTAATGACCTGGTTATGACCACCCTTTCCGGTCTCCTATTGGTTGAATCCACCGGCGTCATTTTACATTTATTTTGCCCTGTAGGTCGTAGGCAGGTAATGACCTGGTTATGACCACCCTTTCCGGTGTCCTATTGGTTGGATCCACTGGCATCAGTTACATTTTATTTCCCCTGTACTCCGTCCACAGTTCTTGTAGTAATTTTACGTCAGCTACTATCATACGGAGTCCGGTAATATTAGCAAGGAGGAGGAGAGAGCTGGGAGGAGAGTGAGAACTGGGAGAGAGCTAGGAGGGGGTTGCGACCTGGTAACCAACCTTGGTTGATTTTACTTTCGATCAACATGATTGTCATCGCATCTCTGATAACCTTAAGATGAACGAGGAGGAGACGATGTTCCTCTTTCTCTGGGTTGCGATCCGCATCACCATCACATCTGCAAATCTCCACGGTTGCAATGTCGACCTCACCCATCCGCTCAGGGGGGTGCTTGGGCTGCCATTGGGCGTCTCTGATTTCTTTTTGGCTGTGTCTTGGTAAGGTTCAGGTTCAATTTACCTGAAAGCGCAAGCCACACGCACTTCGCATCAGCCACTCCAGGCCAACCTACCGTCCTGGCTCCTGAGTCCTGAGCCCTGACTCCTGTAGGGCCTGTTCATGGTGTCACGGCAGCGAAAAGAGGAGGTAACTCAGGCACGACATGCGCTTTCTTCCCTGGGCCCACGACTCCACGCTGCTTAGGCTGCTTAGGCTGCTTGGGCTGCTTCTTTCCGTCTTCCGTTAGTCAAGACAGGTGACAAAAGCTCCCTTCAACTCTTCAACTCTTCAGCTCTTCAGCTCTTCAACTCTTCAACTCTTCAACTCTTCAACTCTTCAGTTCTTCAGTTCTTCAGCTCTTCAGCTCTTCAACTCTTCAACACCGCAACTACTTTGCCCCTGTTCGTCTTGTCCCCGTTCCCCTCCGCCCCAACCCCCCTTTTTCCATCAGGTTCGTGCCATCTCATCTATTTCCATCTCTCGGAACTCTCCGTGCCCATCGTAAAGGCATGAGCATGAACGCGATGAACATGAACATGAACTGCAGAGCCGTTGTGAGGGAGAGAGACCGACGAGTTTCAGCCCAGCGCTCAGGCGCCGTCCATCACACTCTGCGCCGTCCCGCCTTCCCGCGCCTCTGATCTCCTCGGATGATGAGTCGGGTTGCTGGTTTCTGTCAACTCCCTCATGAGGATCCCTCATACGCTGTCCCTCATCCATTGGCCAATGCCCGTTTGCAAATCCTCCCCTTTGAGCCTCCTCGATTGGTCCCTCGGGAACCAGCATCGTTGTTCGATCGACCAACTGAACCATCGCCCGAGGACCCTGCATCCAAGGCCATGAGGCTGTACGGAGGACCTCCCAGTATAACCCATTGTCCGAGGCCAAAAATCATGGGAAAAAGGTGTCCCATGCCGTATCGTCGGTTTGTCCGTTTGACCGTTTGTCGGTTCGTCGATTCACCGATTCAAGCAAGCTTTGTTTTCTGCAAAGACCTGCCTCGATCATGCTCCAAGTCTTCACCTAAGTGCAGGCACAAGTCCTATGGTTGGCCTGCCACGCGGAACAAGGAACGAGGAACGAAGAACGCAACCGGTATCATGCCCCCTTGGACGCTTCAGCGCTTGACAGGCGAGCGGGCACAGTGGCACACCTTGTTCCTTGACGGGTCGAGTCTCGAGTCTCGAGTCTCGAGTGTCGGCTCTCCAAAAAGTATCGACAGCAAGTCCTCTTTCGAAAGGAAGTCCTGCCCCATTTCTTGGAGAGCCATGCGAACGCTGGTTTCCAGAAGAACATGCCTTGGTGGAAGCACCCAATATAGTTGCTTCACCGCGCTCAAACGACCCAGAAGCTTTCTGAGACGACCGTCGCTAGCCCTACGTCTGGACTCTGTACCTCCGTCTGAGTCCGTCACAGCCTTGCAAGTTGCCAGCCGGTCGATCACGCGTGGTACTATTTCACCCTGCCAGGCTGTCCCTGACTACGGAGGTACAGCAAGCTTATTACAACGTAGTACCGCAGCTGCTGGGAAGATGCTGATTTCTCGTTGAACCAGTGGGCAAGTGAGCGTTGAAACAATGCTTCTTCGGTAAGTGCTTCCACGGGGCCTTGACGAGTTACGACAAGCGGCAGCGAGCAGCGAGTGACAAGTAGCGAGGGGGAGTAACGAGGGGGGAGTAGCGAGGAGCGAGTACTGTAGCGAGCACCACACAGACGAATCTGCGGTGTTCTTTTCCCGGCATGTCACCCCGTGTCCACGACTCCATGTCCACCTGCAGTGATGCAGACTGCATATTAGACACAACCTGGAAAGTGCCATCCCCATTGCCTACGAGGCTACGGAGTACGCCCGTACGTTAAAGGCCCTCCTGTACCTCACGAGGCTAGTGCATCAGTGCATCACCAAGGCATAAGGTTAAGGTTAACATCGGCAGCGATCCGAGTACTCATAACCTTACGACGCATCTCGCGATGGTCGCACTGCAAACGGAGGAGAGAACAACTCAGACCGTCCACCGCCCGGGACGAAGCGCGGTTCAACCGGTCATGGCTTGACTGAGAGCTGTGAGTTCTGGTCTGGTGCGGCTTCCAAGATTTCCATGGCAACAGAGATCAAGTCCCGCGTTGTCCATTAAGGTTAGAGTGCTTACTCGGGCGTCCTGCTACAGCACAGTACAGTAAGGTGACGGAGCTAGCACAAACCATGGAATCTAGAATCTGGAATCTGGAATCTGGATCCTGGGTTTCCACCCGCTTCCACCATGCCGTCTTCAGTCTTAAGTTTTGAGTCTTGACTTTTGACTCTTGACTCTTGACTCTTGACTCTTGACTCTGGACTCTGGACTCTTCATTCTTGACTCAGATATCGTCCACAGTCCTGCAAGAGTCCATTTGCAACCGTGTCTCACATGACTGGCGTCCTTTACGTAGGCACACCGCCAGATGTGAGGTCCCGCCTGAGGTCCCGTGTGAGATCCCGCTGTGGAATTCACAATTTCATGGGGGCAAGGACAATGGGTGGGTGTGGCAGAAGCCGAACCTAGGACAATCTCCCTTGTGTTGGATGCCGCGGGACAAACGAGAAGAATGGTGAATGGTGAATGGTGAATGGTGAATGGTGAATGGTGAATGGAGAATGAAGAATGGAGAATGGAGAATGGAGAGTGTCGTCGGTTGGAACTGACAACGCAACTTTATATTGCTTTGTTTAGGCACCAAAAAATCTCCATCCAATCTCGGCCAGGTGCCATCACCAGATGCCAACCACCCCCATTTGCATCCCATTTGCATTCCATTCGCATCCCCATTCGCATCCCCATTCGCACTCACGCTCGCCGAGCTCACATGTCCCGCTCGAAACAACGAAGATCGTGGTTCGTTCAGAGCAGCAAAGGAAAGTTCTGCAAGCCATGGAGATCATACCTCGAGATCCTAGAAAATCTGGAGTCAGCCCCCCTCCCGCCTCCCCCAGCTCACGTTCAACCTGACCGCCAGTTCGTGGGTCTGGCTCCCCCATTCCAAGATCTCAGACTGTTTGGTTGTCATGCTGACTGGGCAGAAGCATGCGGCCAGATCCGGGGGCGAAGGGAGCAGACAAGCGCCAACTGAATGTGCCATGATACTCGTCCTGTCCGTACCCCGTACGACGAATCTGACCTCTCCAGGAACAAGGCGACGGCGGATGTTCCCAACTTCCCAACTTCCCAACTTCCCATACACTCGACTCTCGAGTCACCTAGACGGTATATCGCCTTGCAATTGCGCACAGACTTCGGCCCAAAACGGCCTTGAGGGGTCGCACAGGAGTCTGAGATTATATAAGAGTTTCAACGTCTCCACGCTGGGGGTTTCAACCGAGTTTTCCGCGACCACACCCTTCAGATCTTCCCGGGATGCCCTCATGGGAGACCGCAAGAGGGCAAGCATACTCCGTCGTAGTAGTCTCGCAGAACTCTTAGTCTCTTATGGTCCTGTTCATGCATGAATTCGTGGCCACACCCACGCCCAAGCCCTGGCACACCCTTCCTCGATCCTAACCCCATCCCCCCTCCCCTGCCCTCCTCTCCCCTCCCTTCGCCTCGCCTCGCCTCCCCTGCCATGCCCTCCCCCACCATGGATATTGTGTACTCTATCTGCATCGCGCACCCTCCCGACAGTCCGTCCAGCTCCCATGTACCGGAGAGAGAGACCATGAAGTTCGAACGTGTCATTCCTTGCTTGCTCCTGTCCATCACAAAGCAGAACTCCAGGAGACCTTGTCCTCCCTAGGCGCGATTCTGCTCTCGCTTCTCTCGTCTCATCTTTTGCCATTGGCTACTCGTCGACCTCAGACGTTGTGTTGCCAATCGTCTTGATGGCTGTCATGATCTACGCGAGCCCATCGCTGGTTCTGTGAAGCCCTGAAATAGGAACACTGTCCTCGTCGGAAGTGGCTCGAATCGTCTCAAGATTCGTCCTGCAAGACCGCACCGGAGCCATCCAGTCCAGAAGACTTCTCCTTTCCTGGTTTCACGTCACTGGCCTTCTTTCAGATAGATCTCCCGGCCGTTCACGTTCTTTTCTTTTTCTGGGCGTCGCCCAAAGAGCAACTTGATATTCAAGCTTTACCCTCGTTCAAGAGAGTCTCCTATCGACCCGGAGAGAGTTTCTCTACCAGATCTATAGGAAAGGATCCCTACTGACCCGTGCCACCCGATTGCACATGATTCCGTCATTCTTGACGGCGTCGACGACTTCAGACCGTCACCGTGGATATCTCTCTTCTCCTTAAGGCTCCGGACTCGAAGGAGTCTTCGTCACCGCCGCCCGGTCAGGAACAACAGCCACTGCAACGTCCACAACAGGC
Organism: Amylocarpus encephaloides; assembly: GCA_019669835.1. Taxonomy (NCBI): domain Eukaryota; kingdom Fungi; phylum Ascomycota; class Leotiomycetes; order Helotiales; genus Amylocarpus; species Amylocarpus encephaloides. The sequence continues at coordinate 25,794 of MU251444.1, read as the reverse complement.
TCAAACGCAGCCTCAACACCCACCAGAACCATATCAACAGCAACCCCAGCAGGATCAACAGACGCAGCAATATTACCAGCAACAACAGTATCAAGTGTACCAACAGCAGCAGCAACAGCAACAACTACTACAACAACAGCAGCAACCACAGTCTTTCTTGCCTCCACCGCCGCCACCGCAACGTAGACACCACACACGATCGACCTCGGTCCCTTCTTTCAACCCACAAGAGGGCGCTGGCTCTGCGTATGCAATTGGCCAACCAAGTCCCGGAGCGGCTGGAAAACGCACAATGCCACCTCATCCTTCCGAGTCCCCGGCCAAGAAGCAAAGCAAGTGGTCTGCGGAGGAGGATGCCCTGATCATTGACCTGAGAGGAGGGGGGATGAAGTGGGAAGACATCTCCAAGCGTCTTCTAGGTCGCAGCGCGATTAGCTGCCGTCTACACTACCAGAACTATCTGGAACGAAGGAGCGAGTGGGACGAGGAGCGCAAGAACAAGCTCGCGCGGCTCTACGAGAGGTAGCGCGAACCCTGAGAACTCTCTTCCACCCTCCTTGACGGACTCCAAACACTGACCAACGACCAGATTCAAGCCCGAGATGTGGTCCAAGGTGGCCGAGGAGATGGCCGTCCCCTGGCGCGCTGCTGAAGCCATGCACTGGCAACTTGGAGAGACGGACATGGCACGTCGCGCTGGCGTGGTCCCCTTCTCCCTCTCTAGCGTCACCTTGGAGGCGGCGCCAGCAGGCCGTGGATCCTCGCCCACGCGCGGGCATTCTCATCCTCATCCTCCATCACAATCACCGTCCCACTCCCACTCCCACTCCTTCTCGGGACCACTTGGCTCGTCGTCGCGCTTCAATCGTCCTGCTCCCAGCCCGTCAGGCCAAGCTGCGTCCTCCCGTACCATCGCAGCGCGCCGAGAAAGCACACCCCGCTCCATCCCCCCGCCGAGTCCAAGTGAAGGCATCGCGTTGGCGGCCATCGGGCAAGGCATCCCCATGGCGATGGGTCGAGGGGGTCCCATGCTTCCCAGCGTGGCGGAGATGACGACGGGCGTGAGTCCGTACAGCTCACCGGCGTACGCGATGAGCATGGGGATGCCGATGAGTGGTGGTGGCCAGCAGAGCCCGGGTCCCTTCCTACCGCCGGTGGGAGGAATGCAAGACCGGCAGGGCGAGGGCAAGAGGAGTCGAGGAAGCCCCGGCGCGGAGTCGCGAGAGACGAGTCGACGGCGGCAATGAGTGCTGGCGAGGCCTTCCCTTTTGTTTCTTTGGTTGGCGCTTCGATGGTAAAAGGGCGATGGTGGATGTGGTGGTGGTGGTTGTGGTTGTGGTTTTGGTTGTACTTGTACTTGTACTTGTGCTTGCGCTTGTGCTTGTGCTTGTGCTTGCGCTTGTCCAGGACAGAGTAAAGCGAATGGCGTTTGGGCGTGGAGCATTCTGATGGATCCGTTCTCCTTTGGATCATACATGGCGACATCCCCTGAGCTTAGCGAGACGGGACGACAACACATGGCGCGGCAATTGGCATGGACATCGGCTCTGGCATTAGCATTAGCATCGGCATCGCATAGCGGAGTCTGAAACGAACGGGCAACTTCTCTTTCTGTCCTCGTCCTGCTTGATCTGAGGCGGGACGTGGGCTGGCGGCTTCGGCCTCTGGGGGACGTGGGCATATGGATGGGCGCTTTCTGCATTTCGGGATCTGGAAAATGGTCGTGGTGTTGGCTTCCGTGCCGGAAAGCAAGAGCTCGGCGGCGATCCGCGCTTCTTCTGGTAATGTTGGTATTCGGACACGGCCTCGAGGTTGGGCTTGGGGTTGGGGTCGCGGTCGCGGTCGCGGGCATCACGATGGGAAAGGGGGGATAGGAATGGGGAGGGAATTTTGCATTTCTGCGGGTTCGTTCATGTACCACTATACCAATCTACTGGGTAATTTCTAAGCATGATCAACACGCGCCCTCGACACGCTCCGCGTTCCTCTGGGCCTCTGGTTCGGGGCACGCAAGAGAGACTTGCATGGTCCCCCGAGGATGGGGACCACTTGTGCCAAAGACGAGGTTGACGTGGGGAATGAGACGAGGTCAAGATAGAGTTTTTGTTCTGTTTGTGAAACCTCGCTCCTTCGCTCTCACTAACAGCCGGGCTGACGACACCACATGAGGGGATCGTTGGGCTCGGTGTTGGGTAAGACGGGTACTGCAATCTCCTTTTCTTGGTTTGGTTGTGTTTGGTTTGGTTTGGTTCTATGTGTTTGGGTTTGAGGGCGGAGTGGGGTCGCGTTGGAGTACTGTAATTTTAAAAAGAAAATAATGTTTATGGCTGGATTGTGTTTGCGTTTGATGTTTGATGTTTGATGTTTGATGTTTGATGTTTGATGTTTGGGGAGGCGAGGCCATGGTGGGATATGGGGGTTATTTGGTTTGAGAATTGGGGGGCAGGCACTGACTGTGTTTTTCCTGTGCCTTGTCCGCTCCGGTTTATTGGGATGCTGGAGAAACCAAGCCGCGCTGTGGGTGGAATGGTGGAGAATTATTGCGTGGTCGATTGGAGGGCGCGATATCACTGTTAAGTGTAGTTGAGATGGGATGATTCTGGAGATCTTGGTAGGGGAAAGAGATTCCCGGGTTCCAACATGTGAACCCGCCTTGAGATATTCTAGGTCGTCAGTGAAATCACGGCATTGGTTCTTGCAGGGGAATAGATGAGCTTGGAATTGATCTATATATATATTTTTTTTGAGGTTTAGGCATTGAGGCTTAGGCATCGAGGGATGGAGATCAGAAGGTGGCTTCCTTGATATATTCTAGGTCGCCATGGAAATCACGGCATTAGTTCTTGCAGGGGAATAGATGAGCTTGGAATTGGTCTATATATATTTCTTTTGAGGTTTAGATATTGAGGCTTAGTTATCGAGGGATGGAGATCAGAGGGCGGCTTCCTTGATATATTCTAGGTCGCCATGGAAATCACGGCATTAGTTCTTGCAGGGGAATGGATGAGCTTGGAATTGGTCTATATGACATGCTTTGAGGTTCAGGGTTTGTGGTATGGAGATGAGGCGGCTTGGGGTAAATCAAGAGGCCTATCCACCAACCAACCAACCCCTATGGTCTCGCTTCGGTAGGATGCTACTGCATAGGATCATAGCACACGTGACCCAGTCTTCTTTCACGATGAACTTGGATGGAAACCATCCATGATGACAACATGACACCATCTGCCTCTCCGTCGCCTCGGGACATTTCCCTCCCGTCTAAGACTCGGTCTAGTCACGCGACGAGAAGCACAGAGGAAGGATTTGGAATGGTGTATAAGAGGCTCGAGTCGTTCCCATGCTTTGGGTGCTATTTCTGTTGTTCTCGGTCACAAACGGTGTCGCGATGCCTCTATTCCCAACATGATTGCTGTTGTGACGCAGATGACCTTTTTGGGAACCTGGTGCTGGTTTGAAAGATGGATGATCAAGAACTGGGGTATTTTACAAGGGCCGGACTTGGATCGTGCGTTGCTGGGACGAAGGAATGGAGGCTGGACTGTCGAACCCGGTGTGATCGGAACCGGTCTTGAACGAGTCGTATGTCAGGCAATTTGATGGGGAGACATGTCGAGCATATTTGGGGGCGTTCGAGGGCTGAAAATAGAGCGTTGACAGTGGTGGAGGGTTCATCTCGTCCTTCTCGCTGTCGTGAACCTAACCCCTCAAACTTTGCCTCCTCCACTTCCTATTGGCGGTTTTCAGCATTCGGCAAACTCCTCGCCTCTCCCGCAGATACACCACCAATTGTCCTTCTCATAACCTCCCTCAAGAACCTTCCCTCCAACAATGGCAACATCATCTTCCAATTCTCCCCTCCTGTACAGATGATAGTACCTCTGATACGTCGTTTCATTCGGCTCTCCCGGCGCAAGACCCTTCTTGCTCTTCTTCATCACCCAAGGTACCATAACATCTTGCTCCCCTCCTTCATCCCATCCTCTCCTGGAGTCCTTTTGCTCGAGTGCCCAGGCATATATCATCGCTTTACCAGTTGTTGTGAGCATTGACAGGATGGAGCGAATAGCTTCTCGCCGTCTTTCAGCTGTAGAAAGGTGATGCACTACTGCTATCGAAATTGCGAAGTCGAACACTCCTCTAGGGTGTGGAAGGCGTAGTCCATCGGCAACCACAGTCTCGTTCTTCCGGTCACCATACGTCGAGGCGATGGAGACGAGCTCGCTAGAGCGATCTGAGGCGATGATGTAGAGATTTGGGTTTACTAGAAGGTATTTCCCATTTCCACAACCAACATCTAGCCCTAATGAGCCCGAGGGGAGGGAGAGCAGGAAGTTTGATATTATCGGCCACGGTTTGTAGCGCGTGTGTGAGAAGTGGGAGGCAATCTGACTGTAGACTGCGTGGACATGTTTTTCTTCGTAGGATTCTGGCGCTGCTTGCGGCGAGTCATCCTCTAAGGTTACTGAAGTTTGTTTGCTATCTGTGAGAGGCTCTTCAGGTTTTGCTGCAGTGAGAGGAGCCATGGCGCTTGATGGTGGGATAGCTGGACTTTCGCTGGACCGAATTTGCGTGGTCATTACCATCGTTTCGACTAATTTGGGTTTTGTGACAGGATGCCTCAATTCAGAGAATCTTTCTCAGGTTGAGAGGGCGAAATGTATCATTAGAAGTCCTAAGCACAGCTCCAAGCAACTCAGGCCTAGTCCTCGACCGTGATAACAAAATCCTGCGTGCGTATATGGTAGAGCAGACTCGCCGAGGGGACAATTGCATGAATTTCTTCGTAGATGGTCCTTCAGGACATTCGAAACTTGCCCAAAGCTTTGAACTTGCTTAGATCTAAGTAACCTTATCCGGCGTCGGGGGAAGCTCAGGAGGTGTCGTCAAAACAACCTCACCACGTGGAATCGACAGCAGCTGCCCGAGACATACGTGTTGATGCTGCTTCTGACTTCGGAAGATTTTTGTGTTTTTGTGAGACTTTGATTCGGCTGCAGCCGATGCTCGGGTCGAGTAGGGGGCAAGACATTGGGGTTTCCAAGCTTGGCTAGATACGGTTGGTGTAGGCGGTGTAGAGTGGCAGAAATGATCGGCGATTAAGCGTTTTTATCCCCGATCTGGGGCTAGTCTTAATCCATCGCCTCGGAGGCGGTGAGAGCGCAACTTTTCGCGCTCACCTAGTGCAAAAAAAAGTCGTGCCTCGCTAAGCCTTCACTCACCCTTTACCACCTCCACCACATTCACCACGACCTGTGAGATGCATCAGACACAACCCCAATAGGAATCAAACATACGCTTTTCCTCGGTTGATTAGTCGATCGAGCTCTCCTCTACATTCTTACTCAACCGTATCATCTTTGCAATTGGTCCTCAATTGCCACCGTCGACCGATCCTCCTGAGTCGAAATCGCCTCCATGAACACTAGAAGGCAGAAACGTGACAGTAATTTGTGTACGCTCCTACGAGGGCAAAATTTTATTCTGATATATTTATCCTGATATATCCTCCCTGCGATCTCAAGACCACAGATCATTATTGCAGTAGGTAGGAGGAGAAAGAGGGATACGATCGGGGTGGTTGACACGGACAAGATTGGCCAATAGGAGTCAAGGAGGGGTTGGAATAGCGTCCTTCATTCACTCTAGGAGATCATTGCCATTCTTCGCTTCTAGGTAACCCTCCAGACTCGATCTTTGCCCAAACGAGAGTTCTCGTCGAGCCGCTCGTTGAGGGCGAGACCTCCCTATTGTGGTTGACTATTGTGGCAATTAACAATAGAGAAGACGGGGTTTAGAGGGGATAGTGCCATTGGCAGTGAAGTTTGGAGGTGTTGCTATTGTCCTCGCTGTTCTATATCGTGGGAACAATACCGGCTCGCTTAGCTCAATGGCAGGTCCAGTCGCGATCGAGGCGATGCCTCACTATAAGACCTTCACTCGTCTTCCGAGATCATCTCCTCTTTCCTCCTCGTCCGCAAGATCTTTCCGAACGTCGTCAGCTCCTGTCGTTTTCAAGCACCCACCACGTTCACATCACAAAGATCTTCCATTACGACTACGAAAAAGGCTCGCCAGCATGTCCGTCTCACCACCCGCGTCTCCCAAGCGCTCTCACCCTGATGAGGATGGAAGCGACCGGCCTGTAAAGCAGCAGAAGGTTGACGAGAGAGGTACGTTCATGCCTCCTTTTAGTCCGACACAGCCAGCTGACTCCTTGCCAGATCTTCCTTCGCATTTCAAAGGCTTGAAGCAGACACAACGCTCCGGCCTAGAGAAGGTCGAGACCCTCAAAAGCCTCAAGCGGTCACTGGAGCCAGAAGAGGACGTCCCAGACTTTTACGGCGGGCGCACCAAAATCGCAAAGCTCGACGACATCAACGCCGACGAGGAGACGAGAAGGGTTCGAGTGGCCAACTGGGCCAACACTATTCGGCGAAAGAAGGAAGTTGTAAGCATCCCCTTTCGTTTCCCTTCCTGTCACGTCTTCCTGTCCGCTTCCATCGTTTCGAGTTGTCCGCACCTCGCCCAAACATTGTACAGTACATTCTCTGCAGGCTCGTAGGGTCAGTGATCTGATGCTTCAATTTCTTCCCCTTTTTTGACCTTTGTACGCACCACATTTCTGCGATACCTTGCCCCTGAACCTTTTTGATAACCACTTGTTCCACCCTCTCCTCCCCCCTTTTCCGGAGGAAAGTTTGCCTAATGGGTCCCACAGGCCAAGACCATCATCAATGCCGACCTAGCGTCGATGCCGGTCGAGCAACAAAGAGGCTTCGACAACTTCACCGGGGTTCTTTGCTATCGAATCTCCCTCTTCCAAGCCCTCCTCCACGTTCCTCTCCTGGTCACCCTTCTCTGGCAATACCACTTGCCATCCGCCTGCACAGCCGAGGATCGCACGAAGTGTCTCGCTTGCACCTTCCGGTCTCTGATCGTTGCCTATTGGAAAGCCAAGGCACCCGGTGGTGGTGTTGACCACCGGGGCCCTGGACTGGCTCTTAGCTCTATTTTCAAACAGATCCACGTCCTCCTTAGGAGTCGAGGCTGGACTGAGCAAGGACAAGCCGACCCAGATGAGCAACTTACCTTTATCTTTCGCAAGCTCCGTGAGGACTTGCCTACGAGCGTCTACTCCGTCCTAGACTCGTTGTTCGCATCCTACACCAACCAGAAGATACCTTGCGCCTGTGGACACTCCTCCATCACCACCGGCACCCAGTCGCAGATGACTGTCTGCCTCTCTCCCAAGATATCTAATGGGACTTTACTCCAATACATCACCCGTGGCCTCTCCGACACCGTCACCTACCGCTGCGCCAACTGCCACTCCGAGAAAGCCCGCCGACTAACCCGCACCTTCGACTACCTCCCCGAGATCCTCTGCGTGCAGCTCTCCCGTCTCGATAACATGGGCCGCAAGATCAACACCGTGGTCCAGATCCCCGACCTCGTAGACCTCACACGTCTACGGAACGAAGAGTCGATGGGCAAGGAGAGGGAGGAGGAGCCCCTGAAGTACGAGCTGACCTCGATCGTGCAACATCGCGGCGGGAATAGCAGTGGGCATTACACTTGTAGTGTGGAGGGGCCGGATGGGAGGTGGAAGATGTTTAATGATTCCCGTGTGTCGAATACGGGGAAGGGGGCGGTGGGGAATAACTTTACCCCTATGTTGTGCTTTTTTAAGCGCACACGATGAGAGATTTGAATTTTGGGCGTTGGAAGGGGGAGTTGGGGGGGGGGGGGGGGGGGGGGCGTTGTAGTTACGTTTGCATTGGGACGTGGGGGGTTTTCTTCATTTCGTTGGAAGGTTGTCTGGAGTTATTGTCTTCTTAGAGAAAGGAGGAGGGGTTTGCATTTGGAGTTGTGGGCATATAAGGGTTTATTTTTGTCTCCTCAGAGAGAGAAGGGGATGTTTCTATTTGGAGTTGTGTAGGCATATAAGGGCGCCTGCGGAGATACCATGGCTTAAAATTATAAATACATTACATTTTCCGATCCGAGATTATTGTTGGTCACTCATTTTATCGTGATAGTTCTTCGCTCGCAGAAAAGGCCAGAACCATGAGCAAGGATTTACAGACATCGAGTCGTAGATAGACGATTGTCTCCTCTACCCCGTTTTCCACCGTTCGAAATCATCCGATCCTCCTTCATTCTCTCCTTGCAATGTCTGTGTCCCGAGCAGAGACTGGGCCTTCTCGCGGTAACTTGTGGAGATAGGAAGATGTTGGTATTCACTGCCACGGGGGAGGAGAATAAAGCACATAATTGAGTCTCTAGAAGATTGATATGAATCTTCAAACTAGACCTCATTCAATCATCTATATTTAAACACCGATCTACAACCCCTCTTAACATGAGCTAGAATAGCACTTAGGTCATTTGGAATAAACCTAGCTGAGTTGAGAGGTTCCCAAATTCGACTTGATTCGAGTCTATCCAAGAGGATACATTTTAAAATGCGGAGCGGCGATCATAATCCATGAGGTGATGCCCATATATATCGACACCTGAACCGGATATATTCCCACGGGTGTTTCGACAAAGTCCGGCATTCTTTTCAAGACAATCTTGCATGTGATTCTGGCAAAACCCCGTCACTTTTCCCATTCACGTCATCTACAGATGTTGTCCCCCAGCTGCGCTTGTAGGATCCTCTCGGCTCCGAAGGACGAAGGAACTGTCACGATACGTAGCCTCGTGCTTTGGTTGTAGTGTATACGAAACATAGCGACCATGGAAATTCAATTACTGGTAGCGACTTTCCTGACGGGGATACATCCCGTGGGAAATTTTATTCCGTGCTTAAGGTTAACACCAAAGCCACATTATGTTAAATCTGGAGGCGATTCCTTCGCACCTTCATTTTAAACACAGGGCACGTGCAATATTGTCAGGTGACCTGAATCGGAAAGCGGAGCCTGAATCAAGCAGGGGGTTCCCGATCCGACAAAAAGCCGAGGTGGAGGTAACGTGATATTGGAGTTTAGCCAAAAATCTACCCCGCCATCAACCCCACCTTGCGCTGGCTGGCTCTCTATTTTTATTTATTTATAAATCAACGGTTTCTTCTCATAAATACAACAATTGGCATCCTTCAATAAACCCTCGCACAATTCATTTGTCTTCCCGCGTCAATTGTTGCAAAAAATTCGACAATGGCCCCACATAACGTGAGATGGGGAATTATGGCTACTGGTGGAATAGCAACTAGTAGGCTTTTAATCTACCAAGAAGCTAGCTGTCTTATACGAGCAAACAACTAATATATTTCATCTACAGCGTTCGCAAAGGATATTCTATGCGACCCCTCCACTCGAGATGTCTCTGACATTGCCCACACCATCGTCGCAGCAGCATCCTCTTCTTCTCAATCGCGAGCCCAAGAATTCCTTGACGCCATAAAAATCCCGAACAAAGATGCAAAAGCATATGGTAGCTATCATGAGCTCGTCAAAGATCAGAACATTGACATTGTCTATGTTGCAACACCACACTCCCACCACTTCCAAAATGCGATGCTATGTTTGGAAGCTGGAAAGAATGTGCTTTGCGAGAAGGCCTTTACTGTCAATGCCGAACAAACACGACGTTTGGTCAAGAAAGCGAAAGAGAAGAATCTCTTCCTGATGGAAGCTGTATGGACCCGCTATTTCCCGCTTTCTATCAAGATCAGAGAAATGATCACCGATGGCAAGATTGGCGAAGTACTTCGTGTATCAGCGGATCTATCCTGCAATTGCAACAAACCAGACTCCGACTCCCTCAACTTCGGCTCAGATGGTGATAAGTCAAGAATGGTTAATATGGACCTGGCTGGTGGTGCTCTGCTCGACTTGGGAATTTACAGCTTGACATGGGTTTTCCAGATTCTGTATCTGACACAAAAGTTGGAGAAGAGGGAGAAGCCAAAGGTCCTTGCTGCGGTGGATAAGTATCATACCGGGGCGGACGAAATGACGAGCATTATCTGCCATTTCGAGAAGAACCGCACGATGGGAGTTGCCACCACGGGTTTGCGTTTAGCAACACAGCCGGATGGAGAAGGCAGCGCGGCTACCGGACCAGCTTGCAGGATTCAAGGTACGAAGGGCGAGATTCAGGTCATTGGGCCACTCTACAGACCCACGGAATATCGAGTCATCATGAACCGAGGCCCAAAGGGACAAGTGGAGGATGTGATTTGCCCTATCCCAAAAGATACGAACAGGGAAGGAAAGGAGGGCGAGAATGGCTGGGGCCATGGTATGTTCTGGGAAGCTGATGAAGCTGGTAGATGTCTCAGAGATGGCAAGAAACAGAGTGACACAATCTCTTGGGAGGAGAGCATCACAATCATGGAGGTCATGGATGAGGTTAGGAAACAGGGTGGTGTTGTCTACCCCGAGCTAATTGATAGCACTACTTATGACGAGAAGAGCCCATTGAACGGCAAGGCTTAGATTTGAATGTTATCGCAATATGGGTGCAACAACAAGGGCCTTCCTCCGAGGTCTATCACAATGCTCGTCGCTCATACTATTTAAGTCGACTTTCACTGATCTTTGAGATCCTGTGATTTAACTCGAAATTCAAACCTGGTCCCCTGAAGTTGTAAAACACGATCTATGTATTCATCTGGTAGTTCCTTCAACGCAGAGAAATGTGTCTGATTGTGAGGATTATACTTACAGAGTACAAGCCATAGTCACGGGCAATTTATAATAGCCAAGAGCCGTAACAATGGTAAAAACCGCGTCTCTTAATTCTGAGATCCTATATCTATGCTTCTTGTAACGTAGTTGTAACGAGATAGGTACAGGTCCTTATGTAGCGCCATGGGTGGTCAACTCCTAATTAAATTCTGTTATTACACCTAATTGTCGTGTTGTAATCTGTATAGATGTTAAAACAGACTGAAGTCGGTAGGCTCGTAAGGTTCTATAACAACTATGTAGCGCCCGCCTATAGGTAGATATTAAGAAGTACGAGTTTAATATAACTCGTACTAAGTATCTAGGCTTTATAGTTAGTATAGAAGGAATCGAAGTAGACCCTAAAATGGTAGTAGTAGTAGTAAGCCCTGTTGTTCCTAAGAACGGCGCACTAGTATGCAGAAGGATTAGACCGTCGAAAGCCCTACGCAGATATACCTCGAATAATCAAAGCCCGATGAATAAACGACGGTTAGCTACAATTAAATTTATGAATAGAATCATAAAGAGGACAAATTGAGGCTCAATATGCAACAGCCTGTCATGCCATTCCAGCAAGAAAAGTATGGAAGAGACACACTCTTTGGCCTGTCGTGGAGAGAGGTCCATTATCGCGATCGCTCTGATAGCCAATGATACGATTGTTTTACTTAATTCCGACTCGTAAAGTTGGCGATGTAGTTCAGAAGGCTTCCAAAAGATAGAGCACTCTCGCACATCAAGTCTTGCAACAGACCACAAGATCATCCACCGTGGCCGTCTCGAGATCGAGTCCTCCTAAAGAAATAGTAGCGACTCCGGTTTCCTTCACGCACCCTGCTGCCACAACAGCCCAAGCATTGTCAGCACCAACTAATAGAACAGCTGGTCCACTTCTTATATAGATGTCTTGTTTTCGCATAAGCTCATGGACGTCGAGAGTAAACGGCAAGGTCTCTGCCTGTGGTGACGCCGGATCTGGGCTCTCTGTTGGCGGAGAAGAGCGCCGTACAAGCAGGTTCTTGAAGAAGCATTCTGGATTGAGCTCGAAGACCATATTACCCTTGTACTAAGCAAGGAACAGATTGTCTGTGATCGTTGACAGGTTGTGTAAATAGAATTCGCCGACTTTTGGCTTTTGGCTTTCAGTCAATTTGTATGCCTACCACATAGTAATTAGATACAAATAAGCTAAATACACGTAGCTAATTACTATGTAGTGGGTATACTAATTAACTAAAAGCCAAAAGCCAAAAGCCGGCGAATTCTATTTACACAACCTATTAACCTAAGTCTACCGTAATCAGGTCGGTGATAAGTCCCTTATCTCGATACTAGAGGATAGTTAACTAAGTAAACAAGGTTACGTAAAGTCCTATCTACCTTCTGTTGCCGGATATTTATCGGTGGGATATTCATCCTAGCTAGCGCGTCTTTAGGGCTTTATATAATAAAAGCCCAATAAACCTATCGCCTTCGCTAATCACAAAGGAGCGCGAATTCCACCACCACTATGGTGTAGTGGTTAGTAGTCAGTCCTTGTGATTCGCTAAAATCATCGCTTACGAATAAATCCATGCGAAGCCTACTGTATTAGAGGTAGGGGGTTAGCTGAGGTATCAATCCATCAGGCTAGTTAGAGTCGCCTCTGGGGAAAATTAAATCAGTTCGCCTGGTTTCAACCCGCCACTCCTCGAGGAGTGCCGGGAATGTTTTGTCAATTTGAGGTTAGGGAATTTCCTTTTGTTTCGGGTTTAAGGGCTGCTAGTATTGTCAAGTGACTACTCGAGGTAGTAAAGGAGCACCAAAACCAAAACAAGAATAGCTGCTTCCTAATAGGCCAGGTTGACAGGTTATCCAAATAGAATTCGCCGACTTTCCGACTTTTGGCTTTTGGCTTTTAGTTAATTAGTATATCTACTACATAGTAATTAGCTACGCGTATTTAGCTCATTTGTATCTAATTACTATGTGGTAGGCATACAAACTAACCGAAAGCTAAAAGCTAAAATTCTATTTGCACAACCTGTTAACCTGGTCCACCATACCCACCTCAAATGTGATGAGCAAATCACCCCCTTCAGGCCGTGGATTCGCGGATCGTGCTACAACAACGGCGTGGCAGTCGACCGCTGCACTTGGGCGGTATTTCGAAGTGACTCGGGCGGTAACGTCGCCATTCGAAGGATCACGACCCAGCAACGAAACGGCACTGCGCCTCGAAAGATGGAGAGGAGCGGCCTTTCGAGGCTATGTCTAGCGAGCTAGAGAGGATCACGGATAAATTCGAGGATGATGCTACATTGCGGTGCGGCGATACCAAGAACATGATCGTTGATTGGAGTGTTCCCTTGAGACGCAAGACTTGCGCCTCCCCAGACTTGAGCCGCTGTCCACAGAATCGTGGTGTGAGCTACACCGTACGCCATGGCTTCTCGAAGTAGCTGCTCGAACTCGCTATTCTGAACTCGTGCGTGGCTGCGGATGCTGACGGCATCCAGATTAAACGCATAGGCTGTTGACGAGGCGTCCGCATGTCGAGTGAGAGCATGTAAGCTTCCAACGACAATGGCGATGCGGAAGAAGTTACAGGCTGCCCTGAATTCGTCCCTGTCTCGCGGTGGACCCTCGACATACTCCGAGAGTTGGTATTCTTGGTCGACGACGCGGGCGATCTCTCGGTACAACGGCTTCAAAACTGTTGTGCGGCTGCTCTGACCGTGAGGAAACGTGAACTGGGGGATCGACCTGGCAAGTTCGTCCACATGAAGACCGGGAAGCGCTCTGGAATCCCGAACCTTGATTTGGAGACGTACTTGAGGTGAAGTCCTCACCGTGTCTTCGCCTTCGGAGAGAGGTTGGAAAGGCTTGATGAACCAAATCATCGATTTGCCCGTCTCCTTTCACATTTCCCATAGGGATAAGACTTGCTGTACTCTGACTTTGTCTCCGTCCCAATAGTCCAATTCCTGTGCTATACTGAGGGCTATCTCCTTCTCACCACCATAGACAATGTTTCGCGCAAAATGATTGGTGTGATGCTCTTCAGTATTCTCGTCTGACTGTAGGTTTCGAGAGACATCCGAGGGTGGCTGTATGAGCCAAAGCCGGATTAGATATTGTGTCGGGCTATTAGAGGCACTGGGTATGGTTTTGGAGCCATTACGAGTGAAGCGCAGAATGCTCACGTCCACTCCGTTCGTCGCAGCTGCTAGGCCAATAGACGCGGTGCTAGTTGACATTCTGTCATACACTTGCTGCTTGACTCTTTGTCCATTTGCTGTGAGCACCTCCTCCCCCTAGTGATCAGCGCGGGTATCCTTCTCCCCCAAAAGGTTAGCGACCAAGTCAAGATTCAATTGGCGGGCTCAAACAAATGTACTGCTCAACTTGACCGAAGCACCTTCGGCTGCCAGTTCCGTGAGCCATTCTGTGGTTGTTGACGACTGTAAGGAGTCCGCATCTGAGCTTTTAACGCCTTGCACCCAGGTTCTCAAGAGCGGTTTCCAAGACGCGTAAAGCTTAGATTGAGCGCTCTCGAGTTCGGCTGGATAGACATTTCTTGTCAATCGACCTAGAATGAGGCTTTCCACGGCATCAATGATGCTATCGATTGGCTCTGCGTAACGATAGCTCAAGACGATCATCGCCGCAAAGCCTCCGAGACTGTCAATTGAGACATCTTTCATGAGCTGTGCCTCTCGTCCCTGAACGAACCGCATATTGGAGCCATATATCGATGTAGCTCTTCTAAACTGTACGTTTCGAAGCCATTTCGGAGTATCAATCACTCGAACATGGCATGTATTGTGAAGGTGTCGGAAGATGGCAGCGTCGCCTTGACGCGCGACGAGAGAACCGACAGCCTTGCCCAGGACAAGGGCAGAGAGTACCTCATTGACTCCTAACTGGACTTGCTGGAGGGCTCCATTATCTTTATTGTATACCAACGTCATGTTCTGTTGAGCCTGAACGATAAAAGAATTTTTCCCATATTTCTACGCATGCTTGAAGCACAGTCCTCTCACCAGGTATTACGCCCGCAGCATAGGAAAGAAGATTCGGATTGGTTGATGTTTATGGGGAGACATTTGAGCAACAAGGCCACGGAAAATCGGATTCGCCAATAGAGCTCGACAGAACTTGCCTGGAGCCGCCGCGGAATATCCAAGGCGAGAATGCGTGCAAAATACCCCCCATCAGCTCTGTATGGCCCCAGAGGCGTCAGACAAGGCGAGCCAATGCTCCATTGCAGTATAGGTACCCAGTCATCGAATGGCGTCAAGAGTGATTCCTTTCAAAAAGATAACTTGCCGTCTTCAATGAAACGAGCAAGAACTCCTGATTTCATGTCTCGCAAAGTCTGTATAAACTGGAGCCACCGTGGTATCGTTGAAGGTAGCGGGAGATAACTATGCTTGAAATACACCTATATTCGAGTAAAGTAGAGAATAGTGAAGTTAATACTGACTCGGGCGTATTCTAGGGTATAGCCATAGCCTCTAACTATAATCCCCTCCCGGCCCCCTTCTCAACCGCAATTCGCAAATCCAGATCTCCTAGCGTGACATATGCCGCCTCTTCTCGAATCAGCACGCGTGGCGTGAGGCTCCTACACGGATAAATAATAAGCGAGGCGACGTCGACAATTTATCTGCAAGGCGAACTTGGCCTGGCGGCTTACTGTACGTACTCGTGCCGTACGCGCCCAACTCCCACCACCAACCCTCCGAAAAACCACTGCGTCGCACATGTATCTCCTCTGCGTACATCTCTCGTCAGACCTCCCGGCATCCACACCGGGTAGTAGCTTCAAACAAGTCACGCTCTTCTCCAATCTTTACTTATCAAATAAGATTCGACTTCTTCGACTCCTTCGACTTGAAAGATTGATCGGGTCTATATAGAGCCACCAGGCTTGTGGAAGTACTAAAGGCACATAGAGTAAATAGGCGTGCACATTCCCTTCATCCAGAAATTGTGTTCTTCATTGTTCTCTCGTTCCGATGCAAGATATCTACAAAGCATAAGATTCTGAACACAAATGCCTTATCCCAACGTATTCATTCCATTCGCTGGCCCTCCTCGTTCGTCCAGTTTGACATTAAACACCATCTCACGCCATGATCCATATCCGTCAAAAGTCCCTATCACCTGTACACCCTAATCGGTCCTTGGAACGCCCTCTTTGCCATATATAATTCTTGCACCGCCTCGACAATTCCTCTCAACCCCTTCCCAGCGGAAAGCCACGGCATCCCAGAAAGTCACGTACCAGCACTCCCTTGATTCGGGTTCCCATTCTGCCCCTGTCCATTCTCCAGCACCCAACCATCAAGTCTCAATAGTCCCAGGCTCATGAATCCATTCCCCGCACTGCCACTACCAAGTCTCATCGCCCACCTCCAGCGATCTACGAGGCCGTTGATCTCAGCTGATTCGGACTCAGTGTCGCAGAGGACGAGAAGCTGCACGAGGAAGGAGGAGGCGATTGCGAAGTTGGCTCGTGACCCTGGAGTCGTGTTAGTGGGCACGGATTGGGACATGGGGGATTTCTGCTTACAAGAATGCCAAAATGCATCGAGGGCACCCTGACGTAGGTTCTCTGCAAATTCCACCACTTCTTTCGCACACTCTTTCGCTCCTTGCCGGACTGCTCTTATGGCATCACGACTACCCGGTGTCCTACGATCTTCTTCCTCGAGAACTCCTCCCTGCATATTCTCAAGTGGTCGTAGCAGCGCCCTGAACAAAGTTATTTGCGTAACCATGTACGCAAGACTTAGCGATGGGTTGCCACTTAGGCGAGCCATACTTCCCGGGTCTGCGCGCTCTTGAGGTTGTCGTAGCGCCAGCGCTGGAGGAAGAGAGTCATTCCAATCTTTGAGTCGCTTCCGTAGGGGTTTTGCGAGTGACAAGGAGAGTTGGTAATGCTTGGATGTCCGTTGAGCAGCCCGTAGTGTATAATAATGGTCCATAATATCGCTCAAGATCAACGTGAGGTCTGCAAGGAGGCGGAAGTGACTAGTATCTGCTTCGGGTTCTAAAAATGCCGGGATAGCATTTGCATTGGGGTGGGGCGTTGGGGGTTCGAGATCATTATCCGTTAGAAACGAAACATCGAAGTCATCAGAACGAATGTGTGAAGGCATGCCGGCGCCTAGTGATGCCCATTTATCCATCACGAAGACACCAAACCAGAGACGCCTTCGCAATGTGATCTCCCAGCCTGGTAAGGATGACCAGTCTGAGCATTCCCTAGCCAAACCAAGCGTCTGCGCAAGAGAGACTGTCCAACCCACCAAACTCGTCTTCCATGGGGTATCAGTCGTGTATCGATTCGTCGGCGCACGCTGAAGCAATAATAGACAAGCTTGCAGCGTGGCCAGTCGAGGGGTATGTAACTCCTGCGTGACACACATCCACGATATGCGGAATAGCTGATGTGCCGGAGGCGGGGCATGAACCACAGTCGTCGCCAGAAGATCGTCATATATAATGAAAGGTAAGGCCGTGGCGTAAATGGCGGATAGTAAAGACAGCGGAAGAAATTGAAGGAGGTTTGGAGATAGCACCCCGTTGGGGCATATCTCACTCTTGGACAGGATGGGAAAATACGGGTATACAAATCGAATAAAAAGACCGATCAAACGTAAAGCTTCTTGCTCGGTGAACATTTCGAATACTTCGGTGCGGCATTTCTGGAGGACGTCGTCTTCGACTCGAGGTTCTCCTTTGGTGGCTAGAGAGTCATCCGCTAGCATGAACACCACTGGTGGCTCCGCCTTCTCGCCCACAAGGCCGTCCTGGTTGTCATTGCTCTTGATCCGGCGGTAGGTCAACTTGGATATAGTACATTCGTCGTTTCCGTTGTATCGGTAATGTCGTAGAAGGTATGGATTCGACTCTCCTGTCTCCCCTATAAACCTTGCCGACTTCGTCGAATGCGAATCTAGCGGCCTGATCCTCGGCATTATCTGCATATACGGATCGATTGCGTATAGGGGGCTTCCGCCATGGAGCTGTGGAAGTTGGTTCGGACTTGACTGCGGATCTAGCCCATGGTCGCCAATCATGCCGTTGAATGGCGGTTGTGCAGGGTAATCTGAAATGAAGCCTGGACTGATTTGACTGACGTTCTCGAAGAGGTTATCTGCATTCCATGCCCGGTCAGCCACACTGTCTTCTCGATGGGCGCTGTCCTTGCGGTCCCGCTCGCGCATGATGGACCTACCTGACGCTTGCCCATTGACCCCGGGTCCGCCACTCCCATTTGCCTCCCCGTTGAGGGCATTTGGTCTCCTCTTCTTCTTTGGCCGCTCCACAAAGGTACAATCATGGTTGTGGGACGAGCATAGCTGGCAGGGCGGGGTGATATCAATCTTGCAGGCGACTTGTCTGGCGCGACAAAAGTCGCACGGGCGGTACTTCCGCGATTTGTAGGACCTTGGACCGGGCTGGATATTGGTGGCCGGAGCGGATTGTAGGTCGAGGCTGTAGTAATCGGTTGGCGATAGGGAGGGCAGGGCAAAGTTGTGGGAGTGCGAGTGGGCGTGGGCATGGGCGTGGGAGTGTGGGAGAGTATGGCTGTGAGGGATGGAGCTGTGTAGACTGTGGTGATTGTGGTCGTGGCGATCGAGGTGATCGAGGTGGATTGCTTGGTGCTGGGTGGTGTGTGATTCCATCCTCAAGTCGCCTCCATCCCTCGGGAAGGAGATGTGACGTCAAGCTGGCAGTATTTGTATTGTGTGAGGACGCCGCCTCTGGAAGTCAATCGAAGTCAATTCGGCCTGCTGGTAGTGTGTCTCTTAAATTCTCAAATTGTCAAATTCTCAATGGTTCGAGGACGGCGTCGAACCGCTGGAGAGAAGGCGTACAAGGCACCAGAAGGAAAAACCAAGGCTTGACTGCCCTGATTGTCCGAACAAGGTAACGAGTCGCGAGCCACGAGTAATGCGCTGATGCGAATGCTGATGGCTGATGCCGATGCCGATGCTGGATGATGCTGATGCTGAGGCTAATGCTGAGGCTGACGCCGGTGACCCTGAATTCGATGCGATGGATTCCCTTATCGCTATCGCAAAGACCCGTAGTTCGGCCGCCGTCAAATCTCGGACGACTTGGACTGCTAGACGTCTCGTCGCGCAACAGACGAGATCGCTCACACCCACTCTCTTCCGCCGCGAAGGGAGATGCGCCAAAGAGTCAGGTGAATCATCGAGCGTCCATTTTCCGGAAAGAGGACAGGACACGCGGCGAGATGGGTCGCGGCGAGATGGGACGGCGCGAGATGGGACGAGAGGGGAAGAGAAGGAGTCGAGAGTCGAGGGTCGAGACGACGGTGGCAGAGAGCGAGCAACAGATGAGAAAGGACGGCAACCTTACGAAAGAACCGACTGAACCGACTGAACCGACAGTACACGCGCAGGATGGGATGCGGGGCCCAGTGAAACTATGGAAACATCGTCGTCTTTTGCTATGAACGCGGCCAAGAGTTGGCCGAGTGTGACGGTATCCTCGCGAGTGACAACCACGCTCGACTCGCCATCGGCCAGCAACGAACGCCGTTAGTTCATGGCTCAAAGCAACCTCGCCGAGAAGAGTCAAGAGGGGGAGCGCGAGCAGGGGAGCGCCAGCCGGGGAGAGCGAGCCGGGAGAGTGGTGCCCGAATCTATCGTACGCGAGTGGTATAGAGAGGTACTGGATCTTTCCTCGACGTACATACGGAGTACAGAGTATATCTCCTATTTTCCAGGCCGTTGCGACGTTCGTGAGGTGCTCGACAGTCCATATTTCTTTCTCGCTTAGTCGTGGCCTTGTCAGCTCAACCACCGCTCTCTTCCCCTTCAGCATCTATCGTCAAACCGACTTCTCCCTTTGCCGCCCTACTCGCATCTATTCGACAGCTCACTATTCTTGGCCATGGAGTAAGGGGAGGACTTCCCTGGTCTTGCCCTGCGTCCTCCCAGCTGTGGAGAACAAGTTTCGACCTCCGGGCTCTTCTGTGTCGGATTACGAAGTAATCTGCCAGAGACCTCACCTTCACTCACCCATCATCGACAATCCCCCATCATACATCAACTTCGAAATTGACCCTCCCAATGGGCGACATAGCTCCCAGGCTCTCCTCAATCACCGGCGCTTCCACCAAGCAAATCAACATCCTCCTCATCAACCCCAATGGCACTTCCTCGATGACCGATGCTTGTCTGAGGTCCTTGGAACCAACGCTGCCTCCTCGTATCACAGTCACCGGATTCACATCGCCACATCCGGCACCATCAGCAATTGAAGGACATCTCGATGGCGTCTTATCGGCGGCAGCAGCTATTCGAGCCGTAGCACCCATTGCAAAAGATTACGATGCCTTCCTCGTTGCCTGCTTCTCGGCTCATCCTCTCATCAACGCGTTGAGAGAAGAGGTCACCGGTCCAGTCATTGGGATTATGGAAGCTTCGTTGTATGCTTCGAGGATGTTGGGTGGAAGACTTGGCATAGTAGCCACAGGCGCAAGGTCAAAGGTGATGCATGAAGATGCAATTCGACAATACGGTCTGGAAGGATTCAGCGTAGGATGCGAGACGACGGGCCTTGGTGTATTGGAGCTCGAAAGACTCGGACGGGAGAAAGTGCTGGGTTTGGTTGGAGATGCCGCCGGGCGACTCGTCTTGGACAAGGGAGCAGACTGCATTGCCCTGGGATGTGCCGGCATGACGGAGATGAAGATCAGATGCGAAGAGAGAGTCGATTCGAGGGCTGGCATGGCTCAAGTGGTCGATGGTGTTGCAATGGGAGTGCAATTCTTGATCGGACTGGTGAGGGAAGGACATGTTACTGCGAAGGGAGGAATCTACAGAAGTGCTGCAGATGGCCGGGAAGCAAGAGGTCAAGACTGGCTGTAATCTACCTATGTTTTTGCGCAGGTGCATAATTGGGATTGAAGACTTTCTTTCCGCTTCCTCCACCACCTCCTTCCTCCCACCACCTCCTTCCTCCACCTCCCACGAACTTCACTCGTACCACCTCCATCTGTGCGCACGCAGATCTCTTTCAGATCATCAGATCAAGCGCTGGATCTTCAACACGCACTATGTCCTTCCTCGCTTAAAACCTCCCGCAAGATTCGGCCTTCAGAGATCAAATAACTTGCAAGATTTCTACGTCTTCCTTCTTCGATTAGGTATCCATCAATTCATAGCATCGACTTCACAAATATTCAGGCTCTACCACACCTGTCTGGGTATGGATCAAACTATACGCCTCCGTCCGTCTGTGCCTCACCAGATCAAACGTCTTCTCCTTCCCCTGCCTGCAATCACTCAAATCGATCTCGGCGAAAATGACCTCGTCATCCTTCGTCTTTGCCTCCGTCACGACATGGCCCTCTGGGTCTGTAATACAGCTGCCTCCAATCAAGTCATATTTTCCGTCTTCCATTCCCGCCTTCGCTGCCGAGACACTGAAGCAGGAATTCATATAGCTGTTTGCCTGCATGACCAACTTGTGATGGAAAACGGCATCTTCCTCTGCTTGCTCGGGCGATATTGGCATTTGAGTCCCCCAGAGATCAGGTGCGAACCCCGCGGTGTTGTAGCCGCAGAGAAGGAGCTCCACGCCTTGAAGCCCATAGCTTCTCCAGCTCTCGGGCCAACGACGGTCATTGCAGATGATCATGCCCATAATTGGATCGCCTTTGCCTTCACCGTTCCTCTCTCCTCTCTGCTCGGGGGTTGCATCTTTCTTCAGAGTGCCCTCAACCAGATCTGGAACGCGGAAAGCCTTGAAGCCAAGATCTCCCGGAGTGAAATAGCGCTTCTCGAGTTGGTTCACGGCATCTGGCTTGTCGAATGGTTCCACCGTCCCCGGCAAGTGAACTTTTCTGTACTTCGAGATCACTTTTCCTTCCCTTGCTGAAAAGTACACTGATGTGTTGAAGCCGGTTCCATCGCTTGTCCGTTCTGCAAACCCCACACTGAGATCGACTCCCAACTCCTTTGCGCAGGTGAAAAGAAGGGCGGTTTGGGGCGAATTGGGGAGATCATCGTTGTGCTCAAAATATGCGTCGAGCTCTTCTTGGCTTGATATGAGGTGGCGAGGAAAGAAAGTGACGAAGGCCACCTCGGGGAACAACACCAATTGAGCACCCATTACTGCAGCCGCTTTCAGGAGCTTGATCATGCGGGTCAATGTCTCTTGTCTGGTTGAGGTCAGATGCACGGGACCCAATTGGGCCGCGGCAACCTTCAGTGTTCTTGCCATTGTGATGGTGAGTATGCGAGGAGTTGAAGAGATACTAGGAATGAAGTTCCATGGCGAGAGAATTGAGAGGGATGGGTGAGTCGTTGCGGAAATTATTTGACGAGATCGGAGCTTCGTTTTGGCATGAGATTTGGTCAATTGGGCTTCCAACCTTTCATCCCACTTCCCAACTCATAGCCAAGCACTCTCACGCCAGTATATACGATACCGGCCAATTCACTTACTGTCATAACTGGCCACTTCCCAAAGGCCTCCTTTGCATCAAGATATCAAACCCGTCTTGTTCCCATCTTCCCCTCTATCGACATGTCGTTGCCCTTCAACCCCTCCTTGTCAACAAATTGTAAGCGGACTAAAATTAGGGGCATATGCGGGCAGATAAGACCAGAGGTTCGGATAAGGTACTTCTTATATACTCGAGTACTGCGTATGGAGGTAATGCAACGTTGTGCAACGCCACGAGTAAGCCATCCCCATGCTTGCCCGACGGCCAACAACCCAGTCTCGCTACTGTAAGATATCGCCAAAACTCGCTTCAACAGCCAAGAGCAGCTCAGCTCACCACGAGGTCGCTCGCTGCCCGCAAATTCCGCAGGAGTGGTACAGCTTGCTTTTGTGGAACGTGAGGTTGGGTTCAATGCCGCTTTATGGGAGGAATAGGTTGGTTGTGCTCGGTGTGGTTGGTGGAAAGGGGAGCGATAGATACGCATAGGAGGCCTGACGTGGAAGAGATGGGGAGGTACTTGTGGTCCCGGCAGACTGAACCGGTAGATTAGGCGTTGGTTGGTAGCTGAAGGGCAGTTGGAAAGATAGAGAGGCTTGTCCCCGTTTAATATCGAAAGTGATGGGCGAACAGCAGGACTCGGATGGTTTCCTAGCTTGAAGACTGACCCATCGTCTCGACTTCTCTACCATCACAACCCCTTTCGTCCCGGTATCAACAACGTACGGAGGTACACAGAAAGATCCTCCACAATGGGGGACATCGGAGAGAATACAGGGTTCGATCTGGTGGTAACCAATGGCATTGTGGTATGTTCACCTTGCAATCCTTCTTTTTGTTTCGTTTCTTTTGATTGGCTTCAACGACGACCTCTGTACTCTTCGCGGTATCTCATTGAACTCCAGCTTCGAACTTCGTCTTCATCAGAGAACTCGAGGATGCCAATTCCAGTCGGATGGAAAGTAGTGAAGTCTCGTCTTGTAGCAACTTTCAAGTGATGTTACTTGATATTCTTCGTATAATTTCCGTTCCGTACTACCAGCTCTTGGCCGAGTATTTGCACTTTTGCTCAGCACATTCCATCTTCGATGCAACTTCCCTATGTCCCACATCATATGTCAAAGTTCTCGATACGCTTCACTCCTAAAAATCCCTTCTTGCAAGGTTGTTCAGCTTCAAAAAATGATGTTGCGTTGAACTCGTTCGGTACCCCGTCCACTCACGAACGAACTCGCAACCACCAACCCCTTCATGTATATGCCAACACAAACATTCTTATGCCACATACGACCATAGACTGAGGAGCACTGGGCATCCCGTCCGCTCTGCCATACATAAGCCTCAGATCGGCAGATTAGTAGTTGGGTGGGTGACCACCAGCGAATACCTGCTGTTGTATGTTTTTGTTTCCTTTTGTTAAAAGCAAGTGTGTGTCTGAGGATGTGGTGACGATCAAAGGGAGAGAAAACCGGAGTGAGAAAAGTGGACGTCGGTTTTTCTCTCTTGCGAGGTTTCATTCCCACTTCAGGTTTATTTTTATGATGGCAAAAGTAATCATACTTCAGTCGCTATGTGGACCCGACTTTGTTTTTCCCTCATCACTACCTCTGCTTGATTTTGACACCTCACTGTCTGGCTTCGCTTGTAACAATATGACCATGGCAAGATATACTAATTCTATTTGCAGGTTACAGCTAGCGAGGTTCTCTCTCTCGGAATTGAAATTGGAATCAAGGATGGCCAAATCTCATGCCTAGGAACTTCACTTACTCGCTCCCCACACACTCACATAATCGACGCAAAAGGTGGTATAGTGACTCCAGGTGGTGTCGACTCCCATGTCCACTTCGCCCAAGATAATAGTCCTACCGGTGATAACTTCACAACCGGATCCCGAAGTGCCATAGCAGGAGGCACAACCACCGTCCTAGCCTTCGCCTCACAACTCAAAACCGAAGAGTCCGTCCTCCCATGCATTCAAAATTATCACACCCGCGCCAAAGACCTCAGCTACTGCGACTACAGCTTCCATCTCATCCTCACAAACCCAACCCCCAAAATCATGAGCGAAGAGATGCCACTCCTCATAAAACAAGGCATCACATCCGTCAAGCTCTACATGACCTACGAGCCCATGAAACTCGGCGACTCCCAACTCCTCGACGTGCTCATGGCCGCGCGAGCTTTGGGTTTCACGACCATGGTCCACGCCGAGAACAGCGATATCATCTCCCTGATCACCAATCGCCTTGAAGCTAAGAACCACACGACACCCTACTTCCACGCCATCTCCCGCCCGCAGATCGCAGAGAATGAAGCTACATACCGCATCATCTCTCTCGCGGAGCTCACAGACACCCCGATCCTCATCGTGCATATGAGCAGTGAAATCGCCATGAAACACGTCCGTAAAGCACAAACACGAATGCTGCCCATCCACGCGGAAACATGTCCGCAATACCTCTTCCTCCTCTCCGAGCGGCTCAAGGGGACGGAGCAAGATGACTTCGCCGGCGCGAAATGCGTTTGCAGTCCGCCCCTTCGACATGATCCTAATGATCTGGAGGCGATGTGGCGGGGGGTTGCGAACGGGACGTTTTCGACGTTTAGTAGTGATCATGCACCGTCAACATATGACCACGCTGGGGGGAAGAAGTTGGGTGTTAAAGATGGCGTTATGAGATATCGCAATATCCCCAACGGCGTCCCGGGTGTAGAAACACGACTCCCGCTGCTGTTCTCGTTCGCGGGATCGAAGCCGGATTCGAGACTCGGCCTGCCGAGATTCGTGCAGATTACGAGTAGTGACCCCGCGAAGCTCTACGGCCTCGAAGGTGTCAAGGGAAACATCGCACCGGGGTATGATGCCGATCTCGTCATATGGTACCCCGACAACCACTTTCCCGGTACTGGCCTTCAAATCGAGCAAAGGAATCTTCATCACGCAGTCGACTATACGCCGTATGAGGGCATGAGGGTTAGGAATTGGCCGAGGATTACGGTTTTGAGGGGGGAGGTGAAGTGGGATCGGGAAAATGGAGGCCTCAAAGGAACAGCGAAGGATGGGCAGTTCATCAAGAGAAGCCTTGGGAGGATTGTCGTTGGGAGAACTGGAGGTGAGGCACGGGGCATGATGGAGGGCGAGAGGGGGTTCTGGAGTTGAGTGAGGTTGATGTGGGTGAGTGGAATGGGGGACGGGGATGGAGATGGGGGTGGGGGTGGGGGTGGGGATAATGGAAAGGGATGGGGATAGAGTAGGTATATATTCTTATATAGCGCTATAGGTGTTTAACTCCTAATTAAATTCTATTATTATACCTAATTATTATATTATAATCTACATAGACACTAAAAACATAGACTAAAATTAGTAGGCTTATAAAGCGTAGCTAGGGTCTAGTATACGATCTAGCTCGTCGTCGGAGTACTTAGTTTGGAGTAGCTAGACTACTTAGGGCGAGTGTCGTATTTTATTACTTTGTAAGAATAGATTACTTATCCTCGAGGTAGTTGTTATTTCTAGTCATTAAGTACGTGAGAGCCTTATGCAGGAGTCAGATTTTGGTTTCTGGGGTAGGGTAAAGAGAGTATTTCTCAAGAAACATTTAAAAGGGACTGCCCTCTATAATA
>MU251443.1:0-112268 GCA_019669835.1 Amylocarpus encephaloides | reverse complement strand
TTATCTTTTAGACCTCGATACGTATTTCGTCCTATAGAGGCTTAGTAAGCTTATCGTATAGGTTATCCTTCTACTCTAATTTAGCGATCCTACCTTAGGTAGCGTACTATAAGAACTTAAGCTTAAAGTTAAAGAATAAGTCGTCTAATTTCATTCTAAGGTGCTTATATTTATGTCTTACATCGGCTTTCTCGTGTAGGTTCTAGAGGCTAGTGACTAGGTATTTAATCATAGATTTCTAATCTAGGAAGGCGTCTTCTAGGTTATCTTCCGCTACTATAGCTGTCTTAAGTAAGGTAGCTGCCTTACTAGTTATATAAGTAAACACATATGTTTTCTTATCTAATTCGCTAGTAAAGTAGTCTAAGTTTACTACTAGTTTACTTCTAAGTAGAAGTTACTACTAAAGTAAGAAAGGGTTATTTCCGTCGTCTAATTAGGGCACGTCCTTAACCTTAGCGCTAAGCCTCGCGTTTCGAATAGTAGAGCTTAAGGGAGAGCTTACCCTAGCTCGTCGTAGAGATCTAGATTAATAGTTCTAGCCTATAGAGATATATAGAGAACTTCTTAGAGTATTCTACTAACGTATACGTCTAGTAATTACTCTACCTTTCTTAATAGTAGGGATAGTATTATATACCTAGATAGCTATATGTAATTAAGTATTATTCTAGCTAAGAGAGTTAAGTCTCGTTATAATCTAGTTATACTATATAGAAGTAATTAGTAGTAGCGAGAGAAGAGAGCTTTCGCTACGTTACTCGTCCTAGAATTATTCTTCGAGAAGAGATTTGTTATCTATTAGCTAGATAGTAATTAAGACTCTAACGGTTTATGTAGGCGTGTAAGTAGAAGAGACTCTACCTTAACCTCTACCTCTATAACGTCTTTCGCGAGCGTTTAAGAGGGGGGTTTATATAGCTATCGTTTAGGAATATATAACGTATACTACGTTTAGTAATATATAACGTGAAAAAAGGTAAAAATAAACGAATAAACAAAGTAGGATATTATAGTAGGCCTTTCTAGGTAAAGAGGTAACTTTGTTATAATATAACCGTATAAAGTAAACTACTACTTACTATAATAAAT
This sequence comes from Amylocarpus encephaloides, assembly GCA_019669835.1. Lineage (NCBI taxonomy): Eukaryota > Fungi > Ascomycota > Leotiomycetes > Helotiales > Amylocarpus > Amylocarpus encephaloides. The sequence continues at coordinate 111,176 of MU251443.1, read as the reverse complement.
ACGAAGTTAAACGGAAACTACTATATTAAGCGAATAATAAAGTAAGAAGAGAAGAGAGTTCTAGAGGAACGGAAGCTTAAATATAAGATACTAGTACGTACGTACTACGTACTATACGTACTCGGCCTCTAGTTCCTTTAACTTCGTAATATATAGACTACTAAGAGAAATTATATTTAATAGAGATAAGCTCTTTATATTTAAGTTTTAGTTATTACTAATAAATAAGATAGAGCTTAACTATAAAATGTCTACGATATTTTACCTCTAGACTAATAAATAAACTAAGAGACTAAACTAATAAATAAACTAAGAGACTAAACTAATTATTAGAGTAGTACCTTTATAGCTATATTAATAAAGAATAGAATAATTAGATAGAACTTCTTCTACTTATATAGTTTACTCTAAATAGTATAAAAAACGAAACGATAGAGACGTTACTCTTCTTTACTAATTATAGCTACGAACTAGAAGCCTATAGGTAACTAAGAAGAGATAATACTAATTTAAGATAAGTAAGAGTTCTAGCTAATAAGCTAAAAGACTTATAATAATAATTATTAAAAGATATTAACTTTTCTAACGTAAGAACTATAAAATATAGTAATAGAAAGCGAAGAATAAGACCTCTACTAAAAAAGAGAGATAAAGTATATCTACTATAAAAAAATATTAAAATAAAGCGACTAAGTATAAAACTAGATTTTAAGAAACTAGAACTATTTAAAATAGTAGAATAGAAGAGACCTATTAACTATAAGCTAAGATTATCTAAAGGATCTCGACTATATCTAGTCTTTTATATCTCTCTACTAGAACTAGCTAATAGACTAATACCTCTAGTAATAGATAAGAAACTATAACTAGAGAACGATCTAAACGTATATAAAGTAGAGAAGCTACTTAATAACTAAACTACTATTATAGGTTAGTAGAATACTTAATAAAATAAAAAGAGTATAGAAGCGAAGAAAACTTATAGAAACCTACGTAAAATCTAAACTATCTAGATCTAGTCTAGTAGTTCTAGTTAGAAAACTAGACGTTTTCTAAGAAGAGGTATTACTAAAACCTAGAACGGACTATATAGGGTTCGAAGAATTAAAATAGACTAGTCGCTTAGCTAGAGCGAGGTCTAAGAAGTTAGTAACGTTAGTCGTAGAATAAGAAGAGATATTAATATACTCTCTTACTAAATATTCTTTTTCTTTTACTATCTTTAGCTTATTAAGAGAATAGAGACTACGACGTAGTATCTTAGCTACCTTTATATAAAACATTTCTCTTTATTTATTTATTTAGAAAATTTTAGTCTACTAAGTAGATAACTACTTAATTAGCTTCTACTAATCCTACTAGGCCTTCTTCTAAGTAAGAGAGAGTTTACTCTTAGTCTACTTTAGCTTATACTAGTTACTTATTAAAGGGCCTTATATATTATACTTAGTATTTCTACTAGTATAAATATATTTAACGTAATAATTAAAATCGAAGAAAATAATATAAAATCTTTAAGAATTCTTTTTATATTAAGAATAGAAAGATATTTTAAAACTATAATAAAGAACGTAAGAGAGAAGGTTATATTAGTTTTCTTTAAGATATTTATAATAATTAGAGAGTATAATAAAGGTTAATATAAATTAGAGAATAATATTTCTTAAGTTATATATTTAAAGTATAAGAACGTACTAGACTAGAAGAGAAGGAGTATTATAACCTACTAGTAAATATAGCTCTAAGACTTAGTAAGCTAAACCTACCTAAGCGAGAGCTTATATAGAGAAGCTATAAATTATATAATAAAGTTATAAGATTAAATTATTTAAATTATCTAAATTAGTAAAATAATTTAAATAATTTAACTAATTTAAAGTAAGTATAAGTTCTATATAAATAGATAGTATTTTCTTTATAAATAGAAGTCTTATACTTAACTTAAATATAATATCTTTATATTATACTTAGTAACTTATAAAAGGTTATTAGTCTTAATTAGTAATAGTATCTCTATCTATCTAACTAACCTACCTTTATACTCTTAAGTAATACTAGCTCGATTATATATTATAGTTATATATAATATTAAGACTATTTTAGATTATTAGTACTTTAGATAAAATATTAAGTACTTAATAAAATAGTTAGATTACTTATATTTAGAAAATATATAAGAGTCTAAGTTCTTACTTAGCTATTCTAAGAAGCTTATAATATTCTACTATTAAATTCTACTCTACTAGTTTAGAGAAAGGTAAAGTACTAGAATTAGAGAATAGATTAAAGAGAGCTAGGTTAAGAACCTAGTTAAGATTAAAGTTAGAAGACGAAGTTAGCTAAGCTAGAAGCTCTTCTAGAACTAACTCTTATTTCTCTCTCTCTCTCTTTTCTACTTCTATTATATATTCTTTTCTTTCTAGTTCCTCTATAGTATCTAACTTATTAATAGAGTTAAGACTAGCTATAATTATCTTTTACTCTCTCTAATTAAGAGTATCTTCTTTAGTTTTAAGATAAAGAAGCTTAGTAGTAGTTTCTTAAAGCTAGACTATAGTCTTACGCTTCTAGATATAAAGTTTCTAATATTTATTCTCTAAGATTTTCTACTTATAAATAGAGAGTATCTAGTTTATCTATTAAATATCGTAAGCTCTACTATAATAAACGTACTTAGTATATTAAAAATATTTTAGGTTATATAAGATAATATATTTCTTTCTAGTCTTTTTATAATAGATATAAAGTATTATATTTCTTTTCTTAGATTTCTTAATAGTATCTCTAAGAGTAATATAAGCTTAAGTATTATAACGTTTAGATAATATAATAAGAAAAGAAGAAGACTATAACCTATTATTAATATTTTCTTAAGTTACTTTAAGCGTAAGAACACACTAGTATAGAAAGGGGATAGTGTTACGATCACGTGGTGATCATGTTTCTTTACCTAGCTAAGGCCTAGCTTAGTCGGGTCCATGAAATATTATATACGTATGAGGAGGGCCGACTTGTGAGGTCTGGCACCCTCCTAGGATTTCATAAGTTAAAAGACATCACGTGACGCTCTCACAGGTCGCTTTCGTCGAGGAGCGACATTTGCGACATACGACTTTGTCGACTAGCGATATTGTCGACTTCGGAGCATAAAGGTTCTATATAGTCTAGGTCGTCACCTATTAGATAGGAGCTTCGTGCTTAACTTGATTAAATAATTAGGATCATACTATTACATCTTCCAGATCTATTATTATGATCAACCCCGTGGTCCGCTCATTCTTGACTATTACAAATTGAACCTACACCTCCCAGCTTCTTCCCTATCACGTGGATAGGATCTAGTTAGGAACCGTAACAGAGGAGTAATCGTCTGAACGGCGCTATAGAACTTACGGAAAAGCTGGTCATAACACACGAACTTGTCAAAAAGCTATAGATATATCTAGTTTATCAGATTTTAAAAGTAATAATTAATTTAATGTATTGTGGTTAATTTATTTAATTTTGAAGTTTTATACCAAGGAAAATTGATTCGGGTACTGATATGATCCGGGTCCTGATAAACCACGTTAAATAAAAAATATATACTCTTTAGAAGTTAATTAAGGTTTTATATAATATGGTTATTAATTTTTAAACCTCTATAGTAATTGTTTGGACGTAGTTCCATTCACTGTACAAAGCTCGGGAAGGCGCAAACTACGGGATGGCACAAGCTCAAAATATTAGGCAATCATCTCTTGTAACTCACTTTTGAGCAAACAGGCAGTTAATTGGCGTTAGGCTAGTGTGCTTCCTGTACCTATAAGTAGTGGGCCTTCAGCAGTCCAAGAATAGAAGAACAAGCTTTACTAGAATACCACAATTACCTATACCTACAAAACGTAGCGTTCGGGTAATCGGATTTAAAAGCAAAACCACGATAATCAGTAACCGAGGTTACTGACACTGATCAGTAGACGTACAGATCAGAAAGTTACTAAAACCACTACTAGAATTCTAAGAGAAAACCCCTCGATACCACCGATAATATGGCACCCACCGAATCGAGCAAATCTTAGGAGGAACCTTTGGAGGTAGACATGATGGAGATAATACAGGCCTACGTCGAGTACAAATACTAGGACGATGATTTATAGGAGTAGTTCTATGATGACTTCGAAGGATAGACAGTTGACAATTTTACCGCAACTAAGAACCGAAGACATATTCGAGAACTACGCAATATACTTAGACATCAAGGTGTATAGGTCGATGTAACACCACAAATTATAGTCTCTCAAGCACTTTTAAACTACTCTAGGAAACCGATACAAATCCACCTCCTCCTCCTCCTTCACTCTAACAACCCAGAGCCGACGACTATCATACAGAGAAGGGGACTAGGATCGTTAGAATTCAAACAGACGACATATTAACTCTGGGCGGACAAGGATTTTACAAAAGAGCAAGATCAACTCCATAAGACCGGATTCCAGGCAAAAGAGAGACAACTCAAGAACGGATTCTAGGCAAAAGAGAGACAACTCAAAGACGGAGCCCCTATCATTAAGTTCAATAGAGAAACGATCAAATACGCCTCAGACGACTATTTTAAGCAACAAAGCATTACTGTTGAGCTTTACGGTGGAGCAATTGATTCCAAGCGACAAGTTACTGTTGAGCGTTACTGTGGATTTAACTAGAAGGATCAATATGTTGCCTAACGTGCTAGGGGTGTATATATCGATTCTATCTATCAACTAGAGGCTATATTCAATTTATCCTTTGCTACCCAGGTGACTGAACCGAATAGGCAAAGACTTCAATGGCAAATTAACAAGCACTCACCAACCTCATTAATACGAACAAAGCGAACATGAATATTACGGGCTGGGTAGAGAGGGTAATTAGAGGAGGAGTATGGAGTCCGTATTGTTTTATTGATTATTTTAGAGTTTTGCTAGTGTTTAGACGTAATTCCATTCACTGTACAAAGATCGGGACGGCAAAAACCTCGGGAGGACATACAGCTTGGAAATGTTAGGCAACCATCTCTTTGTGACTCACTCTTTGAGCAAACAGGCAATTCACTCTGTTCTTCTAGAAGATACTAGCTCACGCCAGCGTTAGGCTAGTGTGCTTCCTGTACCTATAAGTAGTGGGCCTTCTGCCGCCCAAGAATAAGAACAAGCTTTACCAGAATACCACAGTTACCTGTACCTACAAAACGTAGCGTTCGGGTATTAAAAGCAAAGCCACGATAATCAGTAACCGAGGTTACTGACAATTATCTAATTATATAAGACTTCCTTCAAGAGTTCCTATCTTGTAGCCTAGCTATTTAGGGTGTTCTAGTTTATTTATAACTTCGGCGGAATTGTTATTATCTTCGCTATCTTCCACGATATAAATTTGTATTATCATAGAGGGTATCTGAGTATGTTTGAAAAAAGGAGCAAATGGGTATATATTCATTCTTAAAAACATTCATTTCACACAGCTTTTCAGCCGGGAATGTTTCGGATTTTGGAAATCTAGAATAAAGATTGACTTCTAGTAGGGGAGTACCTACAAACATGAGGTATATAATCGAGAGATATTTGGTTGCATGCGGAGTACTCTTGTGACAAAATAGGAGTTCACGTATAGAGCTATTGATAACTAATTTGAAACGAGGGTGTTGAGTGCAAAAGATATGCAAACGTCAGCGATAATGACTAACTTGCGATGCGTAAGAGAAAAGAAGCCATCAAGTATTACTATCCCCTCCACCAACAAGACATAGCTTCCATGTATCAAACTCTCTACCGTGAATCCCTAGATAGGTTGGATGAAGATTTCAGAACCCCTAAATTCAGTCGAAGGTTTTCGCAGAGAGCTCGAAACTTGGTTGTTGCTTTTGTACTTATTAGCTTGAATTGACCTACTCATTAGGATATAGGGGTTTGAGTCGTACCTTAAGCGTAGGCGACGTTCTCATCGGCATCTCTCTTAGCGTAGGCAACATCCTCATCAGCGTCCCTTTTGGCGTAGGCAACGTTCTCATCGGCGTCTCTCTTAGCGTAGGCGACATCCACGTCAACATCTCGTTTAGCATAAGCAACGTTCTCATCGGCGTCTCTCTTAGCGTAGGAGACATCCTCATCGGCGTCCCTTTTGGCGTAGGCGACATCCTCGTCGACATCTCGTTTAGCATAAGCAACGTTCTCATCAGCGTCCCTTTTGGCGTAGGCGACATTCTCGTCGGCATCCCGTTTAGCATAAGCAACATCCTCATCGGCATCCCGTTTGGCGTAAGCGACGTCCTCATCGGCGTCCCGTCTAGCATAAGCAACATTCTCATCGGCGTCCCGTCTGGCATAAGCAACATTCTCATCGGCGTCCCTCTTGGCGTACGCAACGTTCTCATCGGCGTCACGTAGAACAAGACGAGCTGGAAGTGCTCTTTGGTCTACTGAAGTTGGGAGAGCATGACCTGCTACAACGAGCCCAAGCAAGACCAGAGTGACGGATTTAACAGAATGCATAGTTGGAGACCACGGGATAGATAAACTACCTATGGGAAAAAAGAAATTAGAATTTTCGTGACATTTTCTAGTGGAATGGCTTACTTGATATTTAGTCCTATTATGAACACTGTTGATGATCTTCGTGAAGTTTTGTGAAATGATTTGACTTTTATTTTGACTCGGAATACTGTTCAAATAATAGGTACAAGTGCTACTTTGAGAACTTATAACCTTGCACAGTGAACATTGAAGGACCCCACGCCCGCACCTATTTGAAAGATAATCAGATGACCCAATGATACAATGGGGTTATGTTCCACTCTGCATGCAGACTTTAAACGGCTTGACGTCAATTGATATGCCGAGAAGGCTTCCTTTTTAGAGACGAAATTATCCGGCTATATGGATATACATAAAAGGTCTCAAATAGAGACAATCCTGCTTGTAATATCTTGATAGTTCTTTCAACTTCCTATTTAGTCTCTCTACCCCTCACATAATGCTTATCCGGTCAAGTTGTTGTAATCGGAGGGTGGAATTGGTCAAATCCTTTCTGCAAGGTACATGGACCCGGTCGCGACTGAAGCGCTGGGGATTTGACAAGGGGTTTCCAGTAAAAGTGGCAAGAAATTTAACTGATCTGGAAGTTGTTACAATCAAGAATATTCTGGCCAAGTAGGCAAACAATCTATGAGGGGCAATCGTTCCAAGGATCGGTAGTCTGGTTGCATTCCGGCAAAGGATCATGCAAGTAATGCAACTACAACGTATCTTGCTACTACCGGTAGTTCCTACAACTTCTTGACCTCGCCAATATTTGGGCCGTATCTCGCATCTACATACAGGTGTGAGCAAGATCATCGTCTTACTGGATGCGGAATATTTGGTCCTTCCAGCGAAGACGGCACACCAGTATTCGCATCAACCACAACATTTACAACAACGATGTCATCAAACAGCAGGATAATAGAGTTAGCTTCTATTATCTATGAACAAACAAGCAAAGTCGATGCTTACCTTGCCTCGAAAAATCTTCCTACCCCCTCTTTCGATGTTTCTTCGCCACTCACGTTCCCTATTGAAGTTCAAGCATCCAGGGACGCTACCCTCAATGCTACCGACGAGCTCACAGCTCTAATGCTTGGGCCCATTGGATGTGTTACACCGCCAGTCCGAGACCTCTTCCTACCTTTTCAAAACATCAAGGCTGACGATTTTCGTACATAGAACTACTCATGGACATGTGTGACCGCTATTCAGCGGTTTGGAATTGCGAATTCCTTTCCCTCTGCGGGTACCTCTACATTTGGTGAAATCGCACTCGCTTGTTCTCTCTCCGAATCTGATACTCGTCGTCTTTTGCGCCAAGCGATGACATTTTATATTTTTCACGAGCCATCTCCAGGCGTTGTAGTACACACAGCGGCTTCCAAGGCTCTTGCAGAGAACGCCGGATTGGGAGCCTATATTGACTGGATGAGTGTTGAGATATTGCCATCTTATTCGAGAATAGTTGATGCAATGGAAACATGGCCTAACTCTGAGGAACCAAATGAAGCTGGCTTCTCTGTTGCAAATAGAACTGATATTTCTTTATTTGACACAGTCGCCCAGCATCCTCGTCGTGCAGAAAGAATGGCTACTGCTATGAGTTACTTGCACAATACACCGGGCTATGACATCAAGCCTTTGCTTAAGAGCTTCAATTGGGGTGCTGCTGCTCGAGGTTTGCTTGTGGATATCGGTGGTGCAGGTGGAAGTGTCTCCAAAGAGATTGCTCGGTACTTGCCTGAGATTAAGTGTATAGTACAGGATACACCAGCGGTTGTTCAAAGTAGTAAGGTCCCCGAAGATCTGCAGAAAGGAGAGAGATTACGATTTATGGAACACGACTTCTTCAAAGAGCAACCAGTGAAGGGCGCAGACATTTATCTTCTTTGTCTCGTTCTTCACGACTGGTCAGATAAGTATGCTACTAAGATTCTCAGTAACCTGATCCCATCGTTAAAGAAAGGGGCTTGTATTGTGGTTTTCGATCTATGCCTTCCACCTCCAGGTGACCTATCGCCATACCAGTCAAGAAGAATGAGGTGAGTTTGATGTTCCCTTTTTTACATGAAACCCGTTGCTTATCTTTTTCCTTTTTTCTAGAGCCACAGATATTTTCATGAAAGGGATCACAAACGCGAAAGAGCGCGATGCCGTTGAATGGGGGCAGCTTTTCAAGTCCGCAAATCCCATGTTCAAACTTTCTGAAGTCAAAACGCCAAAAGGATCCGCCTTATCAACGATATGTGCTACATGGGAGGGAGAAAACACGTTTTCAGATTAGATTATCGCTCGTATTTCTTGAATAACTTCGCCTCTGGCGTGTGAGTGCTTTATCTGGTAGATCATGTAGATAACCTAAATTTCTACCAGGATCAGTTGTTGATGTAATTAGCTGGACAATTTCAACAAATGCCTGGCAGACAACAGGGTTCTGTATATAAGTAGAAACCACTGAATGTGATACTTGGATGGATTTAAAAATACACTTCGGCCAATTTCAAGAAAGTAACCATATACCATTAATTTGCTTCCCCCACTTTCTTTTACTGTACGAAATGCCTCGTCTGTCTATATAATAATTACACTTATCCTTAAAATGCATCTATGAGGCACAGCTTCCTTTCACATGCCAAGTAGGGAAGTATTGCACCCTTGTAGCTTCGGTTCTTATCTGCTATCTATTCCTTTTGGTTCGAATACGAACAAAACTTTGTCCTGCATGTCACTCCGGTGGCGGGGTTACATGCATGAATTATTGCGTCTTCGCCCCCACGGTTCAATCGAATCTGGTACAGCGTACCCCTACACAAGTCCCCTGAGAGTACTTCGTAGGTTGAACATCGGAAGAATACCTTGTTTTGAGCAGGCTACAAAAAGGGTGGTGTGACACAATAAAAGGCTAAAAGCAGCAGGATCACGAGTTTACAATATGGGCAAAGTAGGTATTGCACTATCATGGCTTTTACATTGTACGCTGTCCAGAGCGTCATTTTGTCCCTCTCTCTTAAGCGTCTAGACATTGAAAATTATGTGGTTCCAGCAGAAAAACTCTTATGCTCAACTTAGGGATGGCCAAGAAGCAAATAATACACAGAAACAATTGTGGCATCTGAAAGATGTGGTGCGGACTGCTTTTCGCCTATTCTTTTGTTTCACAGCAGGAGCCGTAGGCTTCTTCGCCGCCCAGGACCTCAGTCAATCCTCTACATCGCGTTCGCAGTTAGAATGTAAGTTGAAAGTTCTGTTCTAAGCTTGCCCACTGCGATAATTAAGTTACTAATTAAACGACTATAGTGGAAACTGTAACTCAGACATTTTATTACAATAGAAGCTTTTCGTACCCACCATCGGAGCACACCAAAAGCGCCTGGAATGAACTCTTCCCTCCCGAAGGGGGCTTCTTTACCCATCCGACTATCGCACCTACTAGGTCGGCCCTCGCCGTTTTTCACCAGCTTCATTGTACGGTATGTAATAGGAATTTATATACGTTTTTCGGAATTTTGGAAAAAGCTTGACGAATCGTAGAATGGAATATGGCTTGCTTATTGGGCAAACCACGATGCTGCAGTTCACGGCCAGAAATTGTCAGACGAGGACCTACCACCTCATATTCAACCGAGTCATGTTCGACATTGTATCGATCTTCTACGCCAAACTTTGATGTGCCACGCAGACACAACCATTGAGCTTGTGGATAAGGAGATTAAGGGTGTTCGTGGATTTCGAACCCCACATCAGTGCAAGAACTGGGAACAATTAAAACAGTGGACTACCGAGCACGCAAGCAAGAAACCCACTGAGGTAGTGGATTGAATCTCCCAAAATCTCTCATAAGATCTATACAAATTCAATTTGTTTGTAAGTCAATTAATATAAACAAGGTTATCAGATCCAAGCACAATCATGCTACGATAAGGTTAATTAGCGAGAGCATGTCTTATGTATTGTCGTAATTTTCCACGTGTAAGGTTAGAGTTCTTCGTTGAGCTATGATATATGATCTCAAACAGAAGGAATAACAACTTCACCGCCAAGAAGATACCACGGGATATTAGCTGCTCGATTTGCTCTTAAGTCCGAAGTAGCCAACATGTGATGCTGTTTTGAGACTGACGGGCATACCGAGTAGGATCCCGGAAATTCATTCGTGGCGTTCTAAGCACCCCTTGAACCAACAACCTTTTTCAAATGTGTGTGCCGCAAAATGATACCCCTCATCTCAAAAGAGCGCAATCCTTGACCAGTAACTATTCCGCTATTGTATACTCTTGGTTGCACACCTGCCCGCCCTTCTCTATCTCCTGCCTTCAAAGCTCCCGATTTCAGTGCGAAACCTTTGTCAAGACAAAAGATTGAAACTCGTCTAAATAGTTACCAAGGCCAATCAGAAATATGAGCCTCACAGTTCCCCTAATCATTAATGGGCAAGAGATCCAGACATCCACCACCTTCGATGTTGTCAACCCAGCTACATTAGAAGTCCTCTGGAAGAGCTCAACAGCATCGGTCAAAGATGCCGCCGCTGCTGCCGACGCAGCTCAAGCTGCATTTCCTGCCTGGGCCAGTACAAAGCCGGCTGCGAGACGAAACATTTTGATCAAGGCTGCGGAAATATTCGAAAGCAGGTCTGCACAGTATTCGGAATACATGAACACAGAGACTGGATCTACCCCAGATTGGGCGGACAATGCCACAATTCCATCTGCTTGGGATATGATTCGAGATACCGCGGGAAGAATTATCACTTTTACGTCAACTGTGCCGGTCATGAGGGATGAAAGCACACATGGTATTATTTACAAAGAGCCGTACGGAGTTGTACTAGGAATTGCTCCTTGGTTGGTTCTCTTACTCACCACTTGCTCTCACAAACCTGACAGAGAGGATATAGGAATTGTCCATACCATTTGGGAATACGGGCTATAATTTTTGCCTTGGCTACTGGCAATACGGTTATTTTGAAGGGATCCGAATTGTCCCCCCGCTGCTTTTGGTCCATTGTTTCCGTTTTCCAAGAGGCTGGTCTTCCTGACGGAGTCCTTAACTTCTTGACTTGTCGCCCCGAGGATGCTGCTGCGACTACAAAGGCCTTGATTGAACACCCTGCTGTCAGGAAAGTCAACTTCACAGGCAGCACGCATATTGGGAGGATTGTTGCTTCATTGTGTGGCCAAAATATTAAACCATGTCTTCTCGAGCTAGGAGGCAAGGCTGGGGCTATTGTGTTTGAAGATGCAGATATACAAAACGCTGCGTTTCAATGTGCAATTGGAGCTTTCCTTCACGTAAGTGCATTGCTGTGATAGAATTCTAAAGGGCTTACTAACTTTTCTCAGAGCGGCCAAATTTGTATGGCAACAGAGAAGTTGATTGTGCACAAATCGATTGCACCCGCCTTCGGAAATGCTCTTGCAGCAATAGTCGGGCAGATCTTCGCTCAAAGCCATCCCGCTCCTGTTTGTGTTACCAAGGCTGGTCCTGAAAAGAACCACAGGCTTGTTTCTGATGCTTTGAGCAAAGGAGCCAGCCTTCTCGTTGGCAATACCACCAAAGAAGAGTCAGCAACTCGCATGCGCCCAATTGTAGTTGAGGGAGTCACTAGCAACATGGACATATATTCCGAGGAATCATTTGGCCCAACAGTATCTTTGATCACTTTTGAAACTGAAGCGGAGGCAATCAAGCTTATTAATGACACTGAGTACGGGCTTTCAGCAGCAGTCTTTACCAAGAATCTCGATGTCGGGCTCCGCGTTGCTAGGTCGATTGAATCAGGGTATGTATATTCCCAAAACTACGAAGAACAAAGCTAATTAGGATTTTAGAGCTGTTCATATCAACAAGATGACAGTTTTCGATGATCCTAGTGTTCCGCATGGTGGGGTAAAGTCAAGTGGCTATGGGCGCTTCAACGGCGATTTTGGACTAGCAGAATTCTTGAAGACCAAATCTGTTACATGGACATCTGGTTCTTGATATGCAAAATGATCGTCTGGCTATTGCTTCTAGAAGAAGGGGTTAGGGGAGATATTCCATTCTACGTTTTGCTTAGCCCCGTGATTGATCACAATGAGATTTGCAATGGAATAGAGGGATTTGACAATGAATGTTTTCTGAACAAGAAACCACGAGGGCTTGGAGTGCTCCACTGATCGGTCCCCTTGTCCCTTAAACCTTGAACCTAAATTATTTGGTATCTTCTCCCGCGTTTCAGGCCTCTTAAGAAAGGGGGGCTGAAATTCGTTTGTTCCTTAAAAGGGGTTTCGGCACAAGTTTTTCCTTATCCACCAAAATTCAGATAATAGATTCTGCTCCCCTAGTTGCATACTTATGCTTATTTGACTTCTTTATCCGGTACTGTACCAACCGAAGTGCGAATCGCACATGGGAGCATTGGTCCTTAGGTACGAGCATGAAATACCGCCACGTAATTGGCTATCTCGTAAGTTGACATGCTTAAATATGCATATGCGCTTAAGGTGACAACGGCACACAATCATACTCTGACGAAGTGCGATTGCGGCGTATTTGACTCACAGGGACTCTGGACCACTCCCCTACCAAGTTTCCCTTCCTTCAGACATGAACTAAGTGAGAGATAGGCAGGTTCTTATCTCATGAAGTCATATTAAAAACTCATACAGTTATATTCAATGCGATAGGGGTGGCTCACCTATCCAATCAAATATTCCCCTTTTGTGCGGGCCCCGCGAAAGTATTCGACGCTCTATCGTCTGCAACCTCCTATTCAAATGGGTTCCTACGTTTTCATTGACAACGACCACGATCATGCTCTAGACCTTTGGAGGATATCCATATATAGAAAGTGGCATTCCAGAATACTCCTAGAAAATTAAAATCCTCTTAGAAGAACGTGAAATGTACCGGACCGATTGAATGTAACGCCGCAAGGAAGCAAGCCTTCGCAACATGTAACATGGCATTTGCAAGGGAGAGTTACATACATATCCCCGTACAAAACACGTCCTATGCAGCTGTGCTAGTTATATCTTGAATGTAAGGGTGGGTGTTTGAAAGGCTACCTACTTTCAATTATCCAGATACCTTGCAATTCAGAATCCTTCTCGATCGCTGCTATGGTGTAAAGGAGTAGCAGACACAGAGGAACACACATGATATGAACTCAATCGTATTCATTCGACGTGCGCATTCTCATTATTTGAATTCCAACCCCTCCTGCCACCCGGCTCACTAGCTTTCTATTTACAACCAAAACACGAAACTTGCCAACTCCAATTGTACTAAAGTATACCACCTCTCGAAAGGCGTCATGAATACTCCTACACACAATCTCGCCGAAAATTATCAATCCAAAATCTATGCTACAATCATCCCTTTCGCCGTTTTGGCGAACTTAGCGATCGTATTACGGTTTCTCTCCCGAAAATTACAGAAGCTTGATTACTACTGGGATGACTATCTCAGTTTGCTGGGGCTGGTAAGATGACTGTGTCCTGTTTTGACTATTCTTTGGCGGCTTACGAAGAACCTCAGATAATTTCTTGGGGAACCTTTGCGCTTTCAATTCTCAGTAAGTGAGATAAAGAGCAAATCTCAAAAGAATATTTAATTAATACTTCCTTAGTGGTTAAGGTTGGCGTTGGAAGGCACACCGAGCTTGCTTCTCCTGAAGACATTGTGGTTTTTTTCAAGGTTTGAACGCCGATATGAAAAAGAAGGTTATCCCATTAACAAACGTTTAGTCTCTTATGGCTTACGAAATCATTTACTTCGCAACCCTCGCTTGTACAAAAGTATCAATCCTGTTTCTCTACAGACGGCTATTCCCAACAAGAACCTTCAGAATTGCGAGCAACCTTGTTGGGGCTTTGGTACTGGCGTGGTTATTTGCAACGATACTCGTTTCCATCTTTTCCTGCTCTCCTGTTAGTGCCTTTTGGACTCATGCCCCAGGGTCCAAGTGTATTGTATCAGTACGCTTCTACATTGGGAATGCTGTCCCAAACATTGTCACGGACTTCATAATTCTTACCCTTCCTATTCCTGTAATTTGGAAGCTTCGTACGTCTTTGAGTGAGCGGATTGCCTTGTTGATTATTTTTCTACTTGGCGGATTGTAAGTCGATTCACACTTGTTTCATAAAACCTGCTAACGATTAAAGTGTCGTCATCGCGAGTATCATTCGTTTAACGCTCCTTCACGAAGTTCAAGATCCCGACTTTATGTGTAAGTCAACTCTGGGCAAATCCTTGCTATGCACTTTTCTTTTGCATAAAATTGGCCAAAATTAAAACATCTAGCTATATATCTAACGAATCTTATTACAGGGGGTTTCAACAACACAGTTATTTGGTCATCCGTCGAGCCTTCCATGGCAGTTATTAGTGCCTGCCTTCCAACCATGAGACCTCTGGCGGAATTTATCCTACCGAAAAGATTTCGCCGCCGAAATGTTAGTAATTACGGACATCAATCCAAATTCCGAAACCAGTTCAGCAACCTCTCCGAGGTCAATCCTGCCCCACAGAGGAAGGGTCAAAATGAAAGTGACGGGGATGATACATGGGGACACAAGGGCGATGAAAACTTGTTATCCGTAGCTGTCAGTGGCAACAAAGACAACAATTACCTAGGAGGATTTTCCAAAGGCGGCCGCTCAACAATTCGAGTCGATACTGATGTTCGAGTGTCTGAACAAACGATAGTGTAAAAAATATTATTCCTAGAAAAGGGCAGGGTGTGAATTGGGCAAGGGATACTGGCAGTTTTTCGTTTGCTATGATTTGTATTGAGTATGGCTGTATCTATGTACTAAGAGGGTTTGGCAGGAATTTCAATCTAGCATTTTCAAATCTCAAAATGGAAAGAAATGCCAATATGAACGTTCGTTCTATAGCCTTGACTATAACTCATCAAACAGAATATCAAGAATCGGCTTCTTCTTCACAATCTTCAGTAGGTAAATAGATCCCGGAATCAATTCGGTTTCATAGCGTTGGACTCACAGTATTGTATCTTGATCTTGATCGTTTGCCAAAAAACGATAAAACAAACAAGCAAGGAAGCGATAGATGCCCCACCCCCTAGGTACCTAGCCTAACAGAACACACTAAACGCTAGTGTTTAGATAAGAGTAGACAGCTTTCACCAACTCTAACCATTAATGTCTTTCGGCTGAATATTTAGGCTTATAAGGTGGAACAGATTATTGGTTCTAAGAGGGCAGTCACATGTGAAGCACCCACAGCTAGGGGGCCAGTGTGTTTTGTCAAGTCCAGTGCTATTAGGAATACTTTTTAATTCTAACGAATCAACATTACAAGGAACCCGAACTATAAACTTTTCACACAATTATCGCACACCAACTTCCCACACAAGTTTGTGCCCCTGTTAGGTTTGCGATCGATTTCAAGCCACCCGAGCACCCACTCGAGGTGGATATGTCGCCAAGCGATCTCCAAGCGTACAGTACCACCCAACATCGTATCCCCCACGAATCATTCCAAAGTGACGGCGTTGAGTGCAGGTACCTTGTCTAGCCCGTTCCCCGACTCGTAACACACATGAAGTTCGAGAAAACCATACTCCGTATGCCAAAGCCTAATTGTAGCTAGGAAGGGCCCACATTTACAGACGCTGAAATGAGAGGTAAATCACTGTGCAAAGTAGCACCAGACGGTCTCGTGGCATTCTCTATTTCTTGGTTGTAATGATATCTTCAACTACTAAATTAAATACACAACGCTTGAGCTAACTCGCTAGCCTCAGCACTTCGTTCTTAAGCTCCAACCATACACCATAACTCTTAAGCACACAAGAACTAGTAATGCAGCAATCAACAATGCTCCTGTGAGTGCCTTCAAAGGAATAAATCCATCAGAATGAATTGAACCAGCAATCGGGGCCCCAATCAGAAGACCTGCTGCCATTGGTAGAAATCCCATACCTAAACGAACACCAAGGACGCCAAAATTAGGTGCTAGTGCGACTTGAACATTTGCGCAGAGGGATGTCATAGCCCCAGAGAAGAATCCGTAGAAGAAACTAAATGTTACTAGAGCGGGAGTATTGTAGACAGTGATCCAAGTGAACGAGAGAATACCACATAACAGAACACAAATTGTTTGAACGTTGAATGACCCAAATCTATCTGCAAAGTAGGGAGGAATCTAAGACAGTGTTAAAGCTGCAAAAGCAAAAGGAAAGGAACGGGCGCTTTATACGTACGATTTTGCCGACCAAAGACCCAAAGTTTATAAAGGGAAGAAGATAGTGGCTTAGATTTCCTGTGATTGTTTGTCGTCCATAGGATTGAATATAGAAGGGTGGAATATATGAGCCCATAAATAATAAGAGAAAGAATACACAAGAAACCAGGAATGGTATTTCTAAACAATTCGGAAGTTAGACCTTTTCTATTTCCAGGTTTCAAATTTCAAAACACAGGAAGCACACGTATTAGACGGGAAAGGCAGCTCCACCGAGGAAATGAAATAGGGGGAATAAAGTAGCTGCAAGGGATATTGATTCGAAAATTCGACTATGCGTACCTGTCAAGGCACTAGTATCGAAGATTCTTCGAACTGTCTTAGGAGGTGTCAACACCCGCATTCCTGTTATTGGTGGAATAGAGAATAAAAGCATAATGAGACCCATTATACGTGTCGTCCATGCAAAGCCTATCTGTGGCTGTAGTTGATAAAACATAATAGGAAATACAATCCCCCCTTGACTTGAGTTAGTGATGCAGACAGATAAATATGCATGGCAAGTATCACATACCTATGGCACTCCCAGAAGCACCGATCCCCATTGCTAATGCTCGGTTTTTACTGAAGTATGACGGCAGAACAGCAATGCTAGGAATGAACACGCAGCCGCTTCCTATCCCTAGAACCACCCCTTGAGAAAGTATAAAGTGCCAGTACTTAGTACTGAAACTCATCAATATCATGCCTAGAAAACACAAGAAGCATCCTACACGGACTAGAGATTTCATGTATCCATAATCGTAGATGGGACCGGCAACAACCCCGAGTCCGATAAGAAAGAAGGCTTCAATCGACCCAATCCAAGAGATTTGCGAAGGCGTGTAGTCAGGGAAGGTAATTTCGTAATAGCTTTGAAATTGACCTAAAAGTCAGGGTAAGCATCTGGCAAAGGTTGTATCAACTCTGATATAATACCGAAGGTGCTCACAAGTCCCCAAGAAATAAAATACAAGGAGAATGAGCTACCACACTGGACCCAGGCAAGAAAACCACCGTCTGGTGGCAGCTGTTCGAGAAGATTGTCCGAGACTGATATTCCTGTCTGGGCAACAACCACCTTGCTTTCACAATCCTCAGCGGGCGACACCGCGCCACTAGTATCCGTCGCCAGTGTTGGTACTTGGGCCACCATCTTGTCCTCACAATCCTTCTTCTAGGCAATGCGTCGTTCAGAGGGGCAGATTCGATTGACAGTGAGTGTCAGTGAAAGCGAACGAAGTTGACAGCAGAATATGGGGCGGAGGGAGTACAAGGCTTATGAGATGACAATAGCAGCAACTAAGCGGTAAACTTCTGGTGCCATTGAACCCGCCTGTAGTACCTGCTGTTGGTTCTCCTTTCCTCATAGCGAAGGTGTCAAGCTGATGGTACGAGTAGCTTGATGGCAGTGCAGCTCCTTGACCAACAATACAACAAACTGCCAAGATGTTGTCTTTCTGCGTTCAAATTTCTGTTTATTTTTCACGCACTGGGTTTGCATTCCTCCCAAGGTTGTCGATTTACCCGTCCGAAACTCTGCTGTCGTGTCTCCTGAGGACACACCGGCTGTCGCCATCTGACATCTAGACATCATAAATGGGTCTAAAGCGTAGGATTAGAAGACAGACATGGACTCTGATCAGCTGACCGTGACAGAGCGGGTACTATCCGTTGGCTTACAGTAAGTAGCTGTTGGCATACGGAGTATGTCTTGCCTTTACACCGCCGCTTTAGGATATGCATTGGTGTCTGTAGGGAGTAAGATCTGGATGATCTGGATCTTCGAGAGCAAGGTTCTCCTGGATAACTACAGTAGGTCTGGTGTGCATGTCGAAGTGATGCCGTTTGTTGATCAGCGTTGAAAAGTTGCTAACCTTACGGCACAGCAGACGAGCGGGTAATGTTGTACAGTACATTGAGACTGAAATCGAGATTCATGACGGATCCTCTCGCGAATCCGATCACGCAGGTAGGGCTAGCCTCGTTGGCTGTTCGTTTGGACGCTCTCGCCGAGAGCAACATAGATATCCGTGGCAAATGATCCTGTAACCATAAAGTCAAACGCACATTGTGTTACAATGCATCATCATACGGAGTTATCACCGGGCATTTCACCACAGAGCCCGCAAAGAAGGAAGGAGAAAGAAACTACTGTGCGAAGTATAACTACCGGTAGCTAGGGTGATATCTCAATATGGTGTATGCATCTGTGCCACACGGCAACAGAGCAACAGCGCAGCAAAGCAAAAACGTTACCGGGCAAAGAAGGAAGGAGGAAGAACCTGCCGGCACTGGATCCTGACGTGAGAAGCGGCTGGTATCAGCAAACGCCTCCATAATCCATACGCTCGCTATATTACTGCCGAGGTAGGTGCGGTCTATTCAGTCGGTATGTTCCAACGGACGTTCCAACGGACGATAGGAGGCCTATCAAGAGAAGGGAGTCCGGCAATAAGGAATAATCATCCTTGGTGGAATCCGCCGATAGAGGAACTCATCCGGGTCACAGACCAGCAAGAGATCTTCTCTAAGAGTCAAAGTCCACTTCTACTCGTTACCGAGGAGGTCTTCAGGAGACCAGGAATAGGGGCAAATTGCGCCTTTGACACCATGCGTTGATCAAAAGCTCGGATGAGGCAGCGCCGTCTCGCTCTACCGAGTTTAGTCACGTGGGTAGCTGACTACACACATTCCCAACTTCGTTTCAAGCCTCGACATAATTTTGTCATTTGTTTCGTCACCTAAACGACGGACAACTTTCTCGACATGGCAATCTGTTTTGGAGGGCATATCATGTTCCTTGAGTAAGAACATATGTGAGGCTGCAACATACAATGAGTGCTACATATCACTCCACACCTAGTTCGCCTTGATGGGTAGGCTGGACAGCCTCGACCACAGTCTACCTACATGTCTCTAGCCATTCCGCAGCTATTCACGGTATTCTCGACAGGGACTTGAACCTTTGCTTGCTGATTTGAACGTCGAAGAGCTGAAAGGCTCCAGCCATAGGGCTTGATAGTCGACCGTCGATTTGACGCCCATATGTATAGCTTTCGTGAGCTAGTAATGGAATACAGATTTCAGGGCCTGATTCGACAGATTTCCGAATCAAATCATAAAAATGATGGAGTCTCAAACGTTGGGCGAGTCGAACAGAGAGGCTCTACAATGACCCGTCGTCTTCAGACAAAAGTAATAGACCCCTAAGGGTATTCTATGTGTATCTCTACCCCACGACCAGGACGCACAATCTTCGAATCGTGATGGAGAACAGTCATCCTCACCACCTCCACGCCGTGCCTGGTTCGCTACCTTCTAGACATGGAATCATAGCCAGGAGTTCAGGCAATTAAGGAACTTTGCGATCAGGGCTTTCAAGGCAACACAGATTTGTATGGGTTGGGAATTTGCGCTGGTGTTTACCTACAGTAGTTCTTATTGATATTTGAAAATAATTTGCTACCGGAAAGTAGCAAGGAGGTTTTTCGAGCGTGGGATAGGGACAGGGACGGGCGGGCCCTTGCGGACGACGCGGCTAACAGCTTCAGAAAGTCTATCTAATGTTCTCTTTAGCAATCACAATCGCGACTGTAATCGCAACTTTTACTAGAAGTTGTATTTTCAGCATCGAGATCGAGCTACTCTAATGGCTCTATTAGGGAGGTTTTATTTGTGTCATTGCCTCTTCGCCTTGCTCAGTACGGCTCGGATCAGGGACTTGATGAATTGGACTGGACCACTGTGAATTTGTTTGTACTACACATGGTCATGACTTACCATGAAATCTGGGTTTCATGGCATGCTTGTGATAGGGTGTTTTCCTGAATGACTTGTGGGACATCAATTTTTCTTTATTCTACTCTTGGATCAAAGCCAAGGTTTCTAGTCATTCAGAGACATTCTTAATCTAATGCTACTACCCGTTTTCATTCTAATTATGGGTTTTATTCCGTTTGCTAGCGTCCTTCTCGCGTCCGACGTGAAGAGTTCTATAACAAACTCTTTTACTTACTAGATGTTTTGCCCTAGATCTATATACTCTGGTATCAATCAGTCACCGGACGTGGAACTCAGTGCGTCTGCTCAGAACTCACTGCGCTCACGTGTATTTGGCAAGGTGAAGTGGCTTTACCGCGAGGTTACGAGAGACTTGGACCTACCGCCCCAAGGTCGACGTGGAATTCGCTTAGGCACCCCTGTGGGCATCGAAGATATGGTCGGAATTGAACTCGAGCCTATTTCTAGTTCTCTTAGTGAGTCCTTAAGATATGCCTTCAATCAACCAGATGTTGGGTTTCTCACAAACGACGGAGCACTCAAGCAATGTACTGTACAAGAATAAATTCCTGGGAATGGCGAATCCTATCACCTAACGTCTCTGATCAACGAGAGGATGATTCTGTCATGGCGGGTCGATTCCTGTCGGTCCTCACTTAGAACCGTAGGAATTGTGATGCTGTGCTTCTCCTTGTATATAGGATCGAGGGCGTTGGGAATGTGACATCGGAGAAGATAGCCCGAGGCTAGCTGCGAAGTGAACCACCCACGAGACATATTGAGGACCAGCAGAAAGGTTCTCCTGCACCTATGGGTCAAATCTTAATGTCTTTCAGACCCAACTCAGTTCAACTGCTATGCGAGTCCTGCCTTTGTACTCTTTCCCAAGTCTGAAGGCCAAGTTCCCCAAACCTTAGCACTAGAGGTCCAGAGCCACCAAAGAAAACAGTGAAGTCGAGAGGTATCCTCCATAAACATACAGCAGCCACCTCCCATTTCAATCCATTTGCGTCCCTTGCGATGACAAAATTCCCGTGGCGAGTCCATGAATACTGTCAGGACTTGGCAGTTTTACTAGCGGTTTCACCAACTGATTTGTATCATCATGCAACTCATTATGACTCAGCTCTTAATAAGAGCTATGGCCTCAACTCAACAACTATACAATCAATCATACTAAAAACTCTGACCCAGTTTACATTCTCAACAAATACAAGCCCAGATGGGCAATCACGTGATATCCGGCTATCTACATATGCTGACTTTAAAATTCTCAGCGCTCTCGAAATCGTCAGCACGAGCATAAAATATCTCGCAATGCGGTTTCCATCGTTCCTCCGATCAATCTCCTTCGATAGGACACTGAAAAACAACTTCCTCCTCCGACCGAAATCTGGCGAGAGCTCTCCGAAGCCCGGCCACCTCCGTACCAAATACGGTGGAGGTTACACAAAACTTCCCGAAGAGAAGGTTGAGATGCCAGTGCCGTGGGCATGTCATGATGTATGTAACTTCTTCTCAGGGGCTTCTAGACTGAGTTTCCGGTATCTTTGCGCTCATCATAATTGGCTGATCAAGATAGTGCATGATATATGTTTCCCACGAAGACAAGAAATATTGGAGATGTGGTCATTCGAGATGCAAAGATTGTGGACCGTGGGGTATGACTAGAGGGGCTATTGTTGCACCGATGTGGATCTTTTGAGTTTCTCGAGAAGTGATAGATGGATTAAGCCGGGACTAAATCCTGCACTCTAGGGCAATAAGTCAAGACATACAAGGCGTACGGCACAAATTTGCAAGGCTATATGAAATAACTTCTTTCTAGCCTCTGACCTAGGATGGGAATCATGAAAAGAACGGATATATTTATAGAATGCCTAGATATTTAGCTACAACTTTGCCGACTTTACCTTTTCACATGAGTTATCCTCGAAATCAGACTCAGACCAGTCCAAATACAATTTATCATTACATTCTCCCAGTAAATCCTCGGCAGAGGTATCCGGGGACTTCTTGGACTTCATTGCTTTCACCACCTTCTTCGCCATGAGGGTCTCCTTAAAAATACCCCACAGAGCCTTCCCAGATCGTTTCGGCTGTGCTTCGATCTTGTTTCCGTTTGCATTTCCGTTTTTTTCTATCTTCGCGTTGCATTCGTTGCAGAGACCTGCACCTGCCTCTGGCCAGCCCCAGTCACGGCAGCCCTCACATTGGATATGGGGACAACTCAAGCATTCCGTGTCTCTCCTCCTCGCATTTACATTCAGTGTGTAACATGAACAGCAGCACCAATGGTAGTTGCCCTTAGGTGGGTCTACCTTCTTCTTGCGTAGGAAGCCTAGGAATAAGCGGGAAGCTGTTAGGCGAGGAGGGAGGCTGGGCTAGGAGTGTTTTCGGTGCTCGAGGCCTATATGATTTGGCAGTATGGGTGTGGGGATGCGAGAGGTTTGGGCAGTTTCTGCTTCGTTCGTAGCAATATTGCTTTGTGTGTTTCCTTCTTTGTTGTAATTGAGCTCCAATAAGCTTTCTATTTCTTGTCTATTGGATACCATTAGGTACCAACAGTATTGAGTTTCTCTCTCAATAGATGCTCTGTGTTATTGGTGTGACTATGCTGTGTGATGGGATTGCTGAATGTGAGATCTTTCTTGGGAAGGAATCAAAGTTAGGGAATTTATATCAGCTGACGTATAACAATGGTACAACGTCTCCATGAAGGTATTCACCTTGCAATGTTTGACTATATAAAGAACAGTGGATTCCATTCATAGGGGTTCTTTGAAGTTCAATTGTAGAACTCCACGCGCATTCTAAGTTGTAAAGAGGCTATGAAATTCGATTCAGGGGGTTTCCACAAAATTCGATATAGAGTCAAAAGTCAGAATCAATTCTATATACAGGTCTCAATTCACTACTTTAACGTTAATTCGGCTATAGCTATATGAAAGAACTGTTGAGTCGATTCACAAGGACAATTTTATTCTCATTTCAAAGACACAATCCCCGATGCCTTAACCCACTTTTCGTTCCTCCCATGTAGCCTGGATAAACTTTTCTTGACTCTAGAGATAAAACGTAGAACAATTTGAAGGAGATTGGGTAGTTTTGTATACTGTTACGACCTTGTCGCCACTCAGTCCCCCGACATCTAAACGGCGACATAAAGCCATTGCAGCGAGACCCTAGAGCTGAAGACGTCTTGGAACTTACTGTGGATATGCCCAATGAGTGGAAGTGCATATACTAGTGTGCGACCTTAGACAAAGGACTGTTTTATCACTGTCAAGATATTAGGTGTAGGTCTATGTAACAGATTACAGAGTACAGATAATCCTTAAATATATCTGTATTTGTTACATATCTAGGCTATACTGATATAATCAAGAATATAGTGCTTACTGTAGATTCAGAGCACAGATCTTGTGGTATATTCAAGGGATTAGTACTAGCTGAAAACTTATTTTTAGGCGTAGATATAATCTCGTATTTTAAAAACTAAATATCCGATATTCTAGGTATATTACACTCGTAATTTACCTATACCCCTAGCTAAATCTACTCATTTTCGAAAGACCCTAGTAAAATAGTCAATAGAGCTTAAATCGTTTAAATCCGAGGAGTTTCAAAGGACTCTAAAAGTTATATGTTTTACGTAAGCAGAGGTTGATTAGCAATAGTTAATATAACTCTTACAAGGTATTCCTGCGTTCCTGCCTTCTCCAATTTTTTGATTTTTAGATTAGAGCTACCCATTTATCCCATATATCTATATCGCTTTTCAAGAGTCTTAATAACCTTATTATTTACCAATCTTATGCTTTTCAGCGTATTCCTAGGGCATCCTTGCCTTTAGAGAAAAGCCATTCGATGTCAACCTTCGCCCTAGGGATGTATACTAAATTACGGGCCACCGTAGCAACATCGGGGTATTTCGAGGCGTTAAGAATATAATATAAAACCGTTAAGATTACAGTTTGCCTAGCTAAAGGGAATTAGATGACCAATCAGCTAACTAATCCGTGAAAGTCTTTGATATCTATGAATATATTCATGAAATAGAACATCACAGATCAGTCCGGATCACGGATACAAGATATGATATTCGTTTATTCGTTAAATAGACCTAATCAGGTGTAGTTCGGATTGTAACATGAAATGCTACTCACTAGATGAAATGATATCTCCTGCCTGGAGCGTCTACTGGCAGTACACGCAGAGCTTTTCTTGGGGAGGCGCGTGTTCCATCCCCATTACAATTCCAACATGTTAGCGAGAGGCTCAAGTGGCACCCCCCCGTTCCGTAATACGAGTTTTTGATCCTTTAGATTATAGTACCCATATTTGGTATGAATACCATAGATGGTGCTCATAGTTAGTCATCTGTTTGATCAACACCATGATTATCATTCAAATGATGACCTGAATATCAAACACGGCATTAAAATCGCTTGGCTATCAATCGTTTGATTCGCCTTCTTATACATGATCGGTATCGAGTATTTGGAATATATGTAAGCTACTCCTTTCCACAATTGTTAGTATTATTTCATTGATTATGGACGTCAATTACCCTGCTAATTCTACTTTAGGAGTTCGATTCCTACCTACCTTTCCTCAATCTAGTGTTGAGCCTCCTAAGTTTCCTGACGCTCTCCGTATACCATACCTGGTAATTTCAGGAATATATCGCTAATAGTAAATCGTGCCATTCTTATCTAAAACCACCTGAACGGCTTCCTTTTTTCAATCGTCTATTTCATAATCTATATACGAACACTATAATACAACTCGTATATTGCGTGGTATTGATGAACTAGATTTCCAATTGATCAAAAACTAGTATTGACCCCGGTACCAAGACGACGATACGGCGTTCGCGGACTGTCCCGAGAAGTTGAGAGCCCCTAAACTTGTTTTACGATTCTCTCTTCCTAAACGACAATTAATAGTAACAAGCTCTTCAATCTCACTTATCTAGAATCCCCTGGGCTTATTAAGAATATCTCGGAGCGCCCCATATATAGACACTGTGTAGCTTTTACGTGATTCTAAAGGCTATCTTAGTACAAAGGAGCTCATTCAATTCAATTTGCAGCGGTGATTTCAAGTTCGATTCAGGGGCTATTTCAACACCTTCGGTTTGGATTCAATGGCTAAGGGTAGGAAACACATACCTATATACCCATGACGTAAACCTATTGGCACTTTGAACCTTATTAAATGACTCTGAAATACCAGTACTTGTAAGTCGCTACACTACAACTGAACAAGATTGAGAGATACCCCCCGCGTCGGGGATCATGCTAGTGGAGGAAGATATTGTGATAAGTCTACGAAGTCCATGAATGCACTAGAGCGAGGTAACTGCGCATGACATTTGCTACTTTCTTCTTCTGCAATGACTGCTTAAGCAGACACTTCCCAACTGGCTTCTTGTGTTTTTCCTAGTCAATCTCTCGAATCCCCTAAGTATAAAGCTCCCAAACCATCATCTCGTTTCTTTGCTGGTAGCTAGCTACCACTTCAATGATAGCAAACTAGGGTAGCAGTTTCACACACCAGTGGCTGCCATCACAGACGGAGTGATACTCGGAACAGCAACCCCTCTTCCCTCGGCCACCTCACCCATCAACAAATACCTCGGAATTCCCTTCGCCAAAACCCCTCCTATTCGATTTTCACCCCCTCTCCAGAAATATCCTCGAAGGATCAGCCCCAAATGAAGCCAGTTTTCCTTGCCATCCTGCCTATAGCAACTTAACTAGTCATCAACTCCAGTGCTCCCACCATCTTTCTAATAGTTGGGTTTGTATACCCTAGGGAATTGTCTCCACTCGGCCCAGCGGCACTGAATTTTACGGGCGAGGGTGAGGACTATTTATATCTCAACGTCTTTCGGTCTGGTGGTCATTTTCCAGAGGGAGGAAGCCCAGTTGTCGATTTGGATCTGTGGAGGTGGCCTTCAGTTTGAGAGTATGTTATAATTACTGTGATGGATCCAGATTTGCCACGTTTGAAGATATGGTACGTCTTGAATCCCACAGTGAGAGATCGTTCAGTCCGCCTGGCGAAAGATTGGAAGTAATTCTCTTCTTTCACCAAATCATCGATATCCGACATGAAGGTCCTGGAAAAATGTGGAATATTCATCTATCCGTAGATGGTGTGGCAAAGACAAGTTCACCAATGCGTACTAGGAATAACATTATGGGACTGAGAAGATCCCTAGGTCGTTTTGGAAAGCGAAGAGGAGTTGAAGAACAGGTGCGGTTCTATGATTGCGAGTGGTTCGTTTGTTCGGATTCCACGCAACCGTGAGGACCGCATCAAGCTGCTGGTATGCCTCGCAAAGGATCGCACATCGTGACGGCCAAGGAAGATCCGAGAAGAGGAAGAAGCAGGGAAAATCGAGACGCATCAAAACGAACTCGAAAGGCCCAGATAAGAATCAGAGACTAGGATTCTGGAGCAGGAGAGAATTTCAAGAATGATCGTAGCTCAAAGACCAGCTTATGCCATCCCCTTCCTCCATCCCCCAGTCTTACATAGACGAAATAGGCTGCTTCCTGTATAGATTATAATGGGTGCCCATCATTTGCCCATCATTAGGTATGACAGACAAGCTTTGCAGAGCCTGCTCAGACCTGGGCAGCACTAGGAATAATCTGGGAAGCTCACTTCCTAGGCTTTAGATGATGTGCAGCCTGCAGGTCGTAGGTCTTGGATCTAAGATTTCAACTTTTAGCAAGGGGAGTACGATGGACGAACAGAACAGACATTCAATAAGTGAGATAGATGGAAGTGATCGCATAGGTCCAGTGTCGTCATTACTGCACTTAATATTATCGCGCTGGGAATAAGGGGTATTTCCCCCTCCTTTGTGCATGAGCCATAGACCCACTTTTCCATATATATACAGTGCAAAAGATATAAATGTAGAGCAGACGCAGAGAATAGGGAGAGAGGGGCAACAACGAAATGCATCCTCAAGGAGTTGTTCCACCAATAACAACCACAAGTTGATTGATTGATGGAGGGGAGGGACAACACATCTGCCAAGACGATTTCAAGCAAAGTCCGAGAGAGAACCAAATTTCCTGGCAAATGATGATTTCCAAGCAGCGCTCGCAATAATATCCATTTGTCTATCGTCAAATCGTCTCGTCATATCTGCATATCTGTACCGTATGAAAGCTTACTTCCAGCCTAGAGCCCCGACAACAAAAACCCCCCGAGGGGCTTAGTGTTAATCAGACCCGGATCCCTCTTCATAAGCTTCCTCGAGACTTTCACGATCACTACTGCTGATGGAGCCAGCAGGTGGTGGGTATGCCTCTTGAGTTGGGTATCCGCCTGGTGCGTATCCACCGCCACCACCGCCATATCCGCCTCCGTAGTTGCCCCCTCCATGTCCTCCTCCATGGTGGTCATCGTCGTCTAAAATCATGTTAGCGATAGCACAACTAAATAGGGAATTTGAAAAAATACCAAATGCATTGGCAATCAAAGCTCCACCGATTGCACCAGCTGCCAATCCACCGGCAGCTCCCATCATCATTTTCTTGTTTCCATCATCCTTTTTCTTGTCCTTCTTGTCTCCCTTGTCTTCCTTGTCGAGATCTCCAGTGGCGTGGGCAGCACCATAGCCAGCTGGTCCAGCGGCGGCACCGAACCCTGCGCCAGCAGCAGCAGGGCCATCAAAGGCACCACGACTAGCCTCAGCACCTCCTACGAATGGACCCATTGGAGCGTTCCAGATCACCTTCTCATCTTGTCCCATGTATGCCCAACGACCAGCTTGGGGATCCCAAAGAGCAGTCCATCCTGGAGGCAGAATTGGAGCATGAGGGGCCGGGATGTTGTTTTGTGGGGGAGGCGAAGAGTAGTGTTGGCCATATTGTTGTGGAGGAGGTTGACCGTATTGCCCGGGGGGGGGAGTATTCTGGTATGGGGGTTGACCGTATGGCTGCTGAGGAGCTCCATATTGCTGAGGCGGCTGGCCATATTGACCCTGAGGTTGAGGTGAGGGAGCACCGTACTGCTGAGGAGGTTGGCCATATTGTTGGTGTTGACCTTGGGGTGGGTACTGCTGCTGCTGCTGGTTGTAGTCACCATATCCTAACGCCAGAGTCAGCAATGGGGGGTTATAACATCGCAGGGGGCTGGACAACTTACCCCTCGATCCATCAGAGGGCGCTGGTGCTTGTTCAGGCTTCTTCTTGTCTCCATCCATCAGATTGGAGAACTCCTTGTTGATCTTGTTGAAGAACGACATCTTAGCGTGGGACAACTGGAGCTGCGTAGACAGTTGGACCTCGAGATGGAAAAGGAGAGTGACGGATAGCTGAAGAGTGGTGAAAGGTTGCGAGAAGGACAGTGTGCGTCCAGTGTGCGAGGGTGAAGCCTCAAATAGTTCGCTCCTGTGCCACAGAGTGGGGTATGGGTCCATTGCCTAATTCCCACATGATAACCTCAGGTACAGGCCATAATGGGACGCCTTAGAATCCTCGCAATCGAAGCTGTGAGAGCAACGCACCGAGAAGTCTCTGAGGCGGTGCGATTCGTGGAAGAGTGGCTTGGTTTCTGCTGGATTCATGCTAATTCGTTGGAGTGTACAATCGTCCGGTCCCTTGGACATTGGCGGTTGAGGAGTCTGCCGAGCTGACCATATTAAAAGATAAAACAGCGATAATGGTAGGGTGAGAGACGTCCAAATGGTTCATATTGGTGGGCCAAGTAACAAAAGTAATCTTGGCGGTGTGTTTGTTGCAGCCGTGGGGCTGACGTGCATACTCCGCTCCCCTCCCCGATGATGACGGTTCTTGGAGAATCAAAGATGGACGAACTTCTCGAATTAGGTTGGCGAGCGGTATCAAGGTGGTTGTTATGGAGGGGTGATCAAGGTACTTGGAGTGTGGCTGGTGAGTGTCGAACGAGGAAGATGGGACAAGACCAGAAGAGGAGTACTCGTTCGGCTAGTCCACCCAATCAAGTACTTAAGCTTTTTGGGTGAGCTATTTCTCCTTAAAACACGTGACCATTCTACAAGCCCGCAGGCCGCCAAATCTTTTGTTTCGGAATAAGGTTCCCCGCGGTCAAAATACGCTTTTCCGATTGGTCATAATTCGGTGGTTTCTAGGTTTTCATTATTTATAATTGGCAAGAGCTTAGCCGTAACTATTATCACAGATAATAATTTAAACGCAGCTATTCTCTTTAGAACACGTGACTACAAAGTAAACTTTTAAGTAATTACTATAGTATATAAATAAAATAATATATATATAATATAAACTTAAATGCCCTCTAATATGAGACTTTACTAACTATACTAGATAGAATCTCAAAGGCTACAGCTAGAGCTTATATAGAGATAGATTCTTATATCTTTTAAAACCTTAGGTTCTATAGCTTATATAGTTTTAAATAAATAGAAAATTATATATACTAGATTTTAGACCTTATATAACTACTTAAACTATTTAAGAGCAAACCTTAAGTAATTAAGACTATAGCGATAGCTATACAAGAGTAGTTAGCTCAAGTCAAATGTTTCTTTAAACTATACGGCATTGGCGAGACAGACTCAGCAGCCCATGAAGTGGAGAACAACAGAAAGATCAGAGACAAACATTGCACCCGACGTGCTAATTTGAAGAGTATAAGGCATTGTTAAGGATAATCAGGATCGACTTATAGGCCTAATATTAAGATATATCGATTGCGATTACAGTATCTTACCCTGGCTTGTACCGCCGACGCCGATTCACCGGATTCTCTCAGGCGAAAGTGGGCGGATAAAGTAAGGGAGACACGTACTAGCACAAGTCCACGGCGTAGTACTTGTATGGGGTGATGCTAAGTAGGAATGAAGATGAAGCGAATGGCGACGCATGGCCTATCCATTTCGGAGGCGGCTACACTCATGATTTCGTCGACAGAGTGAAGGCTGGAACGGTTGAGGGGACTTGCAAGGGCTTGGGAATATCTTCTCGTGGCCCGTCATGATAGTGGGAGTCTGACGGCCTCCTTTTTAAGGCTGCATCAGGATATCGGTGCTGTGTTCCTCTAACAGTTCCCTCGCAGAACCATCTATCCACATACGTTGAAGATTCCTCGTCGTCTCAGTCAACGGTAATTATCGTGCTCTAGCTTCGACAGCTTGAGAAGTTTTCCAGATTGGTGAAATTGCTGCCTTAATCTCTAGGCAAACGTCTCTGACCTTTAAATCCCGCTCTCGTCGCAATTGGTCTCCTCTTCCCATGATTCTTCTCGTGAGAGCAGAAATTCTCTCCTTTTTAGGGTTTGTTGGGGAGATGGCTACCCATTAAAGTGTCCTGAAGAGGTACGTGGTAGGAGAGGTAGTTAATAGAACCCCTTTAGATAAAATAGAGCTAAAACCCTATGCTGGTTTTAAGCTTAGAGAAGAGGAATAAATAGAATTACATCCTGAATATATCCCTATTTCTGTATATAGTTCTAATATACGCCCTGCATTGTCCGATATCTTGCCTTCGGAGTGTCAAAGCGATAGATATACGGACGTATCACGGAAGACGACCACCTATAAAATAACCCCTGGTTTCCCCCCCTAAATCGCGATTCTAGAAAAAGCCTTCCACGTGCCGGTGCCCATATGCTTTCATAGGCAAACGAATCGATCTATTAGCCTCCAAGCGAATTTGCGTGCGCTACAACCGCTTTTCCCAACTACGGATGTAAAGTCCAGTCCCTCATGCACATTGTGTCTCATATAGAAATAAAGGCCTGAGGAACACTTACAGTGATGATTGCTCAACCGTTTCGCAGCACATGCTGAAACAAATGGGAGTGGAAGTGAACAGCAGTCTGATCATCCGATTGGTGCGCTATCACAGAGATGGTGGAGGCGTTTTGAGAGCGAGAGCATAACTGGTGGAGATCTCGTGGCGTACATGTTAGTTCGGCCTGCGTGGCATCTAATAGGTGGTGGGGGTTAATTCTGGGGTTTATAGTGGCCGGCTAGGAAATGAGTTGGTTGATGTGAACACATTATCACAGAGGAAACGTTGTGCGACGTTGGAGATTCGGTAGAGAAACTAGAAACGCGGTGAGATACGAGGGGTTGCAAATAAGGGGGTAGAGCTAAGAGACTAGAACGCTTTGATGTAGTGCTAGATCATGTGGATATCTTTGCAAGGAACCACCTCCATCCTCCCCCCTTGCTTTCCCATCCTGCTTGGCCATAGTGCTCTTTTACTTCCCTTCCTTTCTTGTTATCCTTGTCTAGCCTGTTTGCTTGCTCGCCTTGTTTTCATTTCGCTTTGTTTATTCTCGGTCATTTTCTTCTATTGCATTTCCACAATACCGCACAATGTCGACTTTACATGTGAGCTGCCTGTTCATCTGCAGCAAGGGACCTGAGCAGCCCACGAGTCAACCTTATGTCGAGCTGCGGCCTTTTAGCTCACAAAAAGCATGTTTTAAGGCCCCGGTGGCTTGTTACCGAGTATCGTTAATGAAACAGTAGGTAATACAGGCCAGCCACCAACTGTGCTTCCTAGCAGAAGTGGAATGCTCCCCACGCAAGTGCTACGTACACTCTTGGAAATTGAACACGTCAATGTCAAGTCTCTTATCTAATTCCAACCTCCGGCATCGCCTCCAGGGATATCCGACTGATGGTGCTTTCGAGCTCTGCTGTGAGGCTAGCCCTTGGCTATAAGAACCCCTCCCTTCCTATACTCCTCCTGCCGCTACGGCTGCAATCTTCAGTTGGTGTTCAGGCATTTGTCTTCAATCTCTCTCTTCGTCTTTGGATATTTCACCAACGATCTCATGGATGGATTTCCAATCTCAATCACGGCGTCAGAGTAGACCTCGTGACGGACCACCGCGAAAACTTTGTAAAAGGATCAAGCGCGTTCGTACAGGATGTCAGGTATGTTCCCCCATTTCTAAATCCAACAAACGCTGATTCTTGTTTCCCAAAGACTTGCAAGAAACGCCGCAAGAAATGCGATGAAGCGAGACCATATTGTCAAATTTGTGCTCGGGCGAATTACCAATGTCCCCGTTTGCCAGCAGCGAGAGTCTGGGAGGAAACAAGACCAGGAACAGTAACTCGACCTGTTGAGCAGTTTACTTGGACGAACCAGACTCGTTCGCCCCCTTCGGAGAACGAGTGTCAGTCTTTCGACGCCTTGCAATCGTTTGACTCCGTGCGTTTTTGGCCCCATGAGATTAGCACCACAGGAGATTCGTCGACCATAAACGCTTCTCCTTCCTATGAACCTCTGGTACAGGAAGACTGCTGTGATCTACGAGGACTTTTGTTCTGTCACTTCATACAGGACATGTCCCACGTTTTGACCATTTCCTCGACTGACATGGTTGAAGTCATCAGACCATATGCCGAGTTAGATGAGGCTGTGAAGAGTGCCCTGCTCTCCCTCGCTGCATCTCATCTGCTCAACACTGGCGCCCAGGAGAGTCGGAAAATGAGTATAACTCGAGAGAGAGACGATCTCCACCAGGAAGCTGTGTGTGCAACACAACGCCATCTGAGAGTTCTCCAGACCCAGCAACTGTCTTTAGGCAATGGTTCATTGTCATCTGCGAGGTTAGACAGCGCCTTCCTTTCATGTCTCCTCCTCTGCGTTTTCGAAATCTGCGAGGGCAATGTGGATGACACATCGATACGCCACTTGAGTACAGCGAGGGAGGTACTCTTAATGTCTTCGTACACTCCAGACGACCCATCGATTTGCAATCAGCAGATGATGCGAGGCACAGACATAAACCCTTTTTTGTCGAGTTTTTTGTCTATCACGAAGCTCTGGCCGCCGTCACTTCGCCATCTGTTCTTTCAACGAGATCACGATTCTTCTCAAATGTTCTATCATCATACCATGGTCCATTTATGTTCGATCTTCAAAACGGCTTCGGTGGCTTTTCTTTCCGCATTTCGGGGTTGAGATCTCACGCTAGAAATCCCGGGGACATTGGAATGCTTTTGCAAGAGGCTCAAGAACTCGAAAAAGATATTCGTGAATAGGGTAAAATGGCTAGCGTCTCCAACCAGAAAACAATCACCAAGAGGCTGTACCAAAAAGATCTGTATATTTGGCTGCTCGTGATTTGGTTCTCGCTAATCAGCCATGATGTCTCGCACATTGCGGACATTCAAGATTTGGTGAAGAAGACTCTCACAGATATCTCACAGATTGCCCACAACGATCCTGTGTTGACATCACTCCTCTTCCCTCTCTTCATCATCGGTGGGACTGCAAGTGACCCGGAAGACAGGACCGTCGTGCGGAAGCAGTTCCAGAAATTGAAAAAGTGGACTTGCTTTGGCAACGTCGATCGTGCGCTAAGTGTGGTGAAAGAGATGTGGAGAAATCACGATTTAGGCCAGCTCGAATCTTGGGATTGGGTTCTGTAGCTGGAGACTCACAATATCAGTCTCTTCGTGACGTAGACATACCTACGTTCGCGCCCTGCTAACGCTATGTCGAAGATCGACGTCGGAACTTGGATCGATACAGTAATCGTCACTTATATTGGGTTACAACGATTGTCAATGTCGCCAGGTCCTACGTCGACGCACAGCGGACCCTCGCTTTTTCTTTTGTTTTTTACTATATACGTACCGGATTGATCCTATTCTCACGAGTAGCGGACCGCCCCCTTTTTTTTAGATCGATATGCCGTCTGGCGGGAGGGTTTTCTTTTTAGAAGTTTGGGAATGTGGATATTCCATCTGGGGTTGAGGGTTATCTATCTTTGGATACTTTGCACTCTCTTTATTTGGGGCTAGGGGTTTCTTTTGGACGGCATGTACTGGCTTATACTTCATCTTAGTGTTTTCAATTAACTTTTGGTGGGCGGCACCTACTCTGGATCGTGAAGGTACACAGAACTTTGCTTTCCCACCTAGAACTGGCGCTCAACGAAATCGGCAAACAGCAAGGGCGACGGCATTTAGGGGTTCTTTTTCAAAACCTCAGAATTGTTATTAATTCCTCCTAGAGACTCGCGTTCAAGTGATGACGAGAAATATGGCAATTCAATTCAAAGTTATCTTTCTTAAGATACAAGCCGACCTTGGTGACGATGTTGAGCTCGAGAATTACCAAATGGCGAAGACCCAAGCAACCATGAGTATACTAGCGACATAGCTCAAGGGACTCCTGCGAGTAAGCTTCACCCCGGCGACGCTAGCGGATTCAATGATAGTCGAGGCGTTTAAGCACTCTATAGGGACGGCTCCAGTAGATCGAGAAGTAGTTGTGGCGTTCAATTTCCCGGTAGGTATCGATGGAACAGCAGCAGTGTCTGTGTTGTAGTGTAGAAGACTGTTGATAGGACATCTGTTGCGATCACGTGTGTTTCGGGGCCATCGCTTGTGGTGGTTACTGTTGGGGCTATAATGGGGCCGTTCGAACTAGTCACATTGGGATTGACCTAGACCCTGTAATAGTGCCTAAGGGACCGGGGTTTGTATCGTTACGAAGTAGTTGTGCCACTAGTCATGCCGATGGCAGGGATAATGTTATTCACTGGGACTATTGGGGGAAGATGAGTTCTTAGTCCAGCAGTAAAAGCATCTCAAGGCGAGGCGACGTATCTGTTATCGTGTAAGATTTTGCACCGCCTGATTTCCACGATGGTCGAAAGGGATCAGGGGGGTTGAGTTGGCCGCGATCGCTTGTTTGTAACATTACGAAGGTATAGCTGCTCTTGCTATGAGAGTAAAAGTCCTGGTCATCATGCAGAGTACGACCGAATCCATCAAACACTTTGCATTTTGCCGACGCACCAAGCCACTTCGAGGTAAAGTGCCCAGCAAATGTACATTCCCATGTAGGAAGGACATAGTAGAGAAAGACATCGCCTAGACTTATAGCCCCATTTCTGTCTAAGAGACCGGCATCCACATCTCTGCCTTCGTCGAATCGCGCCCGCATCTTCAGCACAGTTTCCATAAACTTCGTGGAGGCTACCTCTCTACTCCGAGGATACGGTTGCCGATTCTAGATAAATCGTTCGTCAAGTTGGCGTTATCGAAGTTCGCTCTCTCGCCTTCAGTGGCCATAACAAGCTTGTTGAGATCACGGACGCCTATTCAACTGAGATATAAAAAAGTATATGACACATTACCAACACCTCCAGCGTTGCCAACCCCGACAATGCCTGGGTGACCCAGCATGCTACTCTATGGAGTACTGAGACATCCTCAAAGAAATTCACGCCAGAGGGATGTCCTTCGCCACACCAAAGAGCAGTTCTCGTGGTCAACTCATGTTCCCTGCTTTGCCCTAATGGATAGGATGCCTGCCAAGTTCCGAAGCCGAACGCGGTCGTAACCAATGTAAGAAGAGCCAAGAGTAGGTGGTTTTGAACGGGAAGCCTAGAAGGACTTGGCGAAACTCTCTTTCGACGCTACCAGCATCACACAAAATAAGTGAGAATGTGGTTAAGATGTATTATACAAAAATGCTAGATCAATGAATGAGCGTACCTAATGGGGAATGCCATAACTGGTGTCTGTTTCTTGGCAGGCACGGCCGAAAAGGGGAAGCGATATTAGCTAGAGGTGAAAGTTTCGCTAGAACGCCTGAAATGGCAATGAGTACTCAACCATCCAGTCTCCTCGCCATTCCTCTAATTACCCAGTGACTTCCATTTCGTACGTAGTACTGTAAAGTCATTAAAGAGGGTTGAAAAGACAACAGAACAGAAGAGAGGAGCCCTCGCGATGTGCAACAAGCCTTTCGGGAATGCGCAGAAAACGATAGTCCACGCCGGTTCTTTTGTAATTGTTGTAGATAGATGTATAAAGAATAACTCATGCACACGATGACGAGTAGGTCTTATGAGATGGAATTGTTCTGTACTCTTTTAAAGAACAGCTAGGTGGGAGGGAATGATGACTATCTACAACGGACTAAGAATAATCAGACATCGCTTTATTGTTGATGGAAAGGAGGAAAACTTGCTGCAAAGCGTTGTGAGACTTTCATTGCCCTTCAGTTCGGGTTTCGAGTAGGTAGCAAACTCATAGCCCCTTTCCAGGCCCATGGGCCATTACAGGCCTCGGAACGATGAGGTCCCTATTTTGTCTTCACCTCGGCCCACTCATCACGTTCACCCTTGAACTCCCCTTTCGAAAAGGCCTTGTGTAATAGGTACCGATTCTGGCCGGTCCTCAATCTCTGCTCACTTGTTCCCAACTAACCCATCCCCTAATTCCCTTCCCATCACCATCCCCTAATTCCCCCCTCATAAGCACCCTCCAACAAACCCGCCTCCAAACATCCTCCACCTCTCCATCCGGTCCCCATTCCCCACGGGCTCCACATGACCGCAGGGCGATTATACGCATCGTGTGCTATCGCTAGTACTTGCTGATGAGAATGTTTTGGGTCGAGCCATTTCGGAATATGGGAGAACAGGAGAGGAAAAGCGAGGACTTCCAGGCCTCGGGAGGTGAGCCGGATATTGCTGAGGGAGGATGAGGGAAGCTGATGGAGGATTTGGAGGACTATTTCGGTGGGGAGGGTGTCCATCTTTTAGAGAGAACCAACAAGATAACAATCGAGGGGTCAAGGGAACAGTGATTATTCGAGGAAAAGGACGGTGAAATGAGGACCTTGAAAGATCAAAAGTCTCAGGATACTTTAAAAAAGTGGCGGCGGGCGACTGTTGTTGCTCTTAAAGCCGCAGATCTGACGTGAGGCGGCTAGGTCTTGATTTTAGAGAGCCTGCAACTGTGGACTTTCGAACATACCGTCGAATGAAAACAGCTAAATAAAGTGTGTTTATATTCAGCTGTAACCTTAATGGAAGCTCCGGGTACTCTAGAAGGCTATGACGTGGGTTGGGTATATTAAGTATACAGTAACATCAAACGGATCGGATTTACTTCTTCCGTAACAACCCCTCGGCATCACCCTTTTCCTCCTCCCACCAACTCTTGAAAGTCTTTAGTCGTTCTGTCCTCTCCTTGGCCATTCGTTTTCCAGGTACGGTCTTCATCATGCCCTCGAGCTTCTCTAGCTTATCCTCGAAGTGATTTATTGTTTCGCCCATGTGCTTTGTTCCCTTCGCGCCTCCAAACATGAACGTTCTGCCGATACCAATGGCGCCAATTGCATCCAGACGATCGGCATCTTGAACAACTGCCAGCTCAGGATACTTCTGTATAAGTGCCAGGACTTGTCCAGGATCCTTCACCTCGGATGAGTACGACACGCCCAGCACAATCCGCTGTATCTTGATTGCCAATTCTTCGGATGCACCCAAACTTAGCAGCGTTGCTAACACCAGGGTATTTCCATCTTGACCAGGCTCCAAGTAT
This sequence comes from Amylocarpus encephaloides, assembly GCA_019669835.1. NCBI lineage: Eukaryota > Fungi > Ascomycota > Leotiomycetes > Helotiales > Amylocarpus > Amylocarpus encephaloides. The sequence continues at coordinate 73,271 of MU251443.1, read as the reverse complement.
TTCCTGTCTCCGACATCGTGTAGAAGAGCACCGAGTGTAATAACATGCAGATCTAAGTCCTGCTCGTCCTCATCGTCAGACTCTAGATTCTGAGCGCTGTGGTGGTTGATCTCGGTGTATATCGCGTGGGCGAGTCCTACTACGCGTCTGATATGGTTGAAATCGTGTGAACCATCGTATTTGCTCATGTACTTCTCCACGAATGCCGAGACCTTTGGGATCAGGGCAGTATTGTGTTTCGCCTTTGCCTTCTTTGGTTTCTTCGCTGGAGGTGGCTTCGGAGTTAGCATTCTAGCTTCGCCCTCGAGTTGTGCAGATGGTCCATCTTCTTCATCTTCTGAGTATTCTCTGAATTCTGGAAACCTCGACCTCCTCCTTAGACCTATCTTCTGTCGCATACGCCCCAAATTACGCGTCCTGATCTCATATCCTTCCACCGCCAATTCCGCCGCAATTTGGTCGTCATTGAGGTTCTTGTTGTAGTGGAAGATGATGCGGTCTCGTAACTCTTGTGATGTCACAAGACGCTGCTTCTTTCGAGGTATATTCCATTGTGTCAGACGACGAGAGATGGTCCGCTCGCTGATATCGAGACCGTGTTCGAGATTGAGCTTTCGAGCAATGTCGATGATGGGTAAATCATCCTCGCTGAAAAGCTGGACGATTAAATCTTTGTATGGCTCGAGAGGTGTAGATTGAGGCCGACCTCGTTTCTTAGGTGTTGGAGCGGGACTTTGACAAGGTGAGTCCGACATTTTGGGATATTTGTCCAAATGGTTGTTATGGTCGCGAGGGGTGCCTTTGGAGGGAAACGGAAATGCAGGACAATATGGAGACGTCCGTATAATAAGTCCGTTCCGCCGTACACCAGGGGGTGCCAGAACTCGTGATCCAGCCGAATTTCAGCCGAACCCCAAAGTAACAAACTCCGAGGAATGTAGACAACAACTAAAACAGCCTAAAAATGCCTCCTACCACATGTTCAAAAGGCCCAGCTACACCCACTAGGCCTTTAAGGCCTAGATATTACGATACAATTACAAAAAACCGGTTTTATATAAAGCTAGTTAAACAGTACCCCTCCCGATCGATAAACGCGATTTCACGCGATTTTACACACTCTACTTCCACAGGCAAACGCTAGGCTAGAGAATAGAAGGAACTAGGCTCTCCTACCTTACCTAGGCTTTGCCCTCGAGTAGAGTATCCTAGTAGACCCTCAAAGATCACAAAAGAAGCCTATATAATACTATGTTCACCGTCGCGTAACCCGGTCCGAGATCAGTAATTTAAAGCTCAAATACAATACCATAAACTACCCGTTCAAAAGCGTTAATTACAACGAAAGCTCAAAGAGCTTACAAATAGAGCTCAGAGGTACAAGTAGGCTTATATCCAGAAGACTATCTTAGATAAAAACCTAAAAGAGAGAGACAGCTATGGTTTTAGATAGCATGAAAAGGATATAGAAGAACACTAGTAGTAGGTTATCTTTACCGACGAAGCACATATCGATCCTACCTCCTAGACCCAGGGCAATATCCTCCGAGAGCAAGGGACAAGAGAAGACCCCGAAAATATACAAGAAAGGGGGGAGTTAAAAGGGGTCGAGTGTGAGAGGCCAGACCTCGAATAACTCGAAAGGAATGGTTTCTGAAATTCAATTAAGAAGTGCGTAGAGAGCTCGTATAAGCGTAGCTCCTACGAGGTCTTATATACATAAGAAGAGGTAACTAGAACCTTCTGGAAGTAATAGGATAGAGTGGCGTCGAACTGAATCGAATTCCACTGGTGGCCAGTGCTTAGCGAGAGTCAGTGCTTAGCGAGAGCTATTAGCCCGAGCACACCCCAGGGTCCTAACCCTTACATCGAGTTCATGTTGTAGGATGGGTTAACTAGCACTTCAAATGCGAGAAACTTAAGTTCTATAACGATGAGAAGGATCAGGTTATTCGCTCTAAGAGACCCCCGAAGCCAAGAACAAGAAAATATGAGTCGAAGGAGGAATTTGAGACTAGGATCAGAGAATAGGAAGCTCTCCTACCTCATAAGGCTGAATTAAAGCCAAAGGGTAATGCTATAACCCAAAAGTACTATGTGGAGCGCCTCTTACTAGTATACATCGACGCTATTAAGAAAGCACGTCAAAAGATACCTGGGAATTAGTTATTACAAGAGGATGGAGACCTTAGTCATAGAATCAAGAAACCAGGGCTTACACAAGCACTTAAGGACAAGCACAAGGTCAAATGTATTATCCATCCTACCCAATCACCTAATCTTAATCCCTAGGAAGCTACTTGGAACATTCTAAAGCAAAGGGTCCGTCGGAGAGTGTGGAGAGATATGAATGAATTTAAGGAGATTATTTAGGACGAATGGAGCAAGATCACTATAGAACAGATACGCAAACGTATCTAAGAAATGCTAGATAGGTGTAAGACACTTTATAATAATAGTAGACATATAATTAATAGTAAATTGTAGTAGAAATAGTATAAAAACTGTTCAAATATACCTATTTTTTATGTTTTCGGCTAATCTGCGGCTAGATCACGAGTTCTGGCACCCCCTGGTGGTATACTCGTACAATGTAATAAGCGAAGACGAGTTTCTGATGGGCGCTAAACCACTTTGGGCTCCCTCCCTTTCCTTTACTACCCCCCTTTCTAATTATCCCAGACTTCAAGGACAAACTTCTATATTGCTTTTGTGACTCGATGACTTGCAATGGCCGAATTAGAAGAGCTCAACTATTACTATTACGATATCCTCGTAGGGACATCAAGATGAGAAAGAGCGGTTTCTGTTACTCTGTGCCATGGTAGGGCACGCCATGGTCGTTCTCAGATCTGATTCTATTTGTGTCCCTCATAATACCATGTTTATTATACATCCCATGCCGTTGTATGCTTGTACGACCACTCCCACCCGGGGGGACAAGTCCAGATCATATCCCTTCCATGCCCTCGCACCTAAACGCCATGCATCATTGTTCCCAAGCCCAATCCGCGCGCACAATTACAATAGCAGCCCCCCAAAGTCCTGTCTTGGAGGACTGGAGCCCTTTTCTTTGGGCTTCCGGCCACCCTTCTTCTTTTCCTTAGGCGGCGCTGCGGGCTCCTCCCCATTCTCGGGCTTCTTTTTACGGTTGTAAGGTCTCTTGACCCGCTTCGTGCCAGTCTCGTCCAATTTCCCTGCTGCTTTGGGATGATATGCCCCGTCATCAGCCTCGTCTCTCTTCCTTTTGCCTTTCGTAGCTGCAGGGCCAGCGATCGATGCATCATAACCAATGCCGTCTTCTTCAACGAACTCGAGAGCATCGGGCTTGGATGGCGCAGGAATGCTTGCACGTTTTCCAGCACCTCGTAGAGCCCCAGGTTTGCCTAACGATTTTTCGGAGCCTTCATTATCTTGGAGAAAGACTTTAGGTTCGTTCTTGCGCAACCAATTGTAAACACTGTTAGGATTTCGCAAAGCAAGTTCTCTGTCATGTTGACCAGGAGGGCTTGGTAATCTTACTACTAATGGAGCAGTAGATTTCGACGCAGTAGTGTCGAAGTCAAACAGATAGTCGTCAATTTGATCGGGGGTAAGATAAGTCAATGGCGCAGGGTGGCCTTCTGCGGGTTGTAGGATCTCTAGGAGTTCGGAATGGACATGCGGACTCGTAGCAGGTAGTTGAGGAATCGGTTTCATCAACAGAGACAAAGGTTTAGGTGGCTTCGTCCCACCCAACGCCACCGCTGCAGCTGAAGCCTTTTCCTCGAGCATGGCACGGATCTCTTTGTAAAGAGCTTGTCCAGCTGGGGTATCGAGTTCAGCAGCTTTAGCAAGGTCCTCATTGCTGACGAGAGGTGGTACTGCAGCTACTGAAGGAACATCAGCCGAGAGGTCAAATCTCTTCTCGGCCGGAATCTGGGCACAGCTATTGACATCTAGAAGTAGATCGAGCAGTTGGCTAAAGCGTACAATGTCAGAGGAATACTAGTACTGTAAAAGGGTCTCTTACTCGTTCTCCTGGGCGAGGCGCTTAATTTGTTCTTCTGCTTTCTGTTCCCGTCTGTACCAATCGTCACTGTGACGCATCTTGTCATCGAAAGCAATCCTCATTTTTCGGAACTTTTTTCTAAAAGAACGTGTTAGCACAACGAGAAGGACCTATATGCTAATCAATTGGAGCTGTAGCGGTTTTCGAAGACGTGATAAGAATCTCCACTACAAGCCCTTGGCCATGTTGATGGTATGCCGGCACTTCAATAAAATATATATGCTTTGCTTGTGGCTCGAGGAATAGGGCCATGATTGGGGAAGGCCTCGAAGGGTTCTAACCGAGAATCTTCGTCCACCTCAGGCTCAATATCATCCCAACTATTAATCATAGTAGAACAAAACTGAACGAGATTTCGCCTGTCTTGCGAGTACATGGAATCAGGCTCTGCTAAGGAGATCACTTCGAGGGATTTGCTGGAGGTATATATCTGTCCATGGGCCAATTCTTCTGTTGGATACTGCTGACCGGAAGGTCCACCAAGCTGTCCAGTAGACGTTCCCATAGCAAGACTCGGTCGTCTCAATGACCCAACATTTGCAATATGAAGGGGCAACCTGAAGAAAGGCGCCCTAACCCCGCCCTCTGCAATTATAAGTCCTTCGAAGGTCGCCCTTTGCTGATTTGATATCAAGTCATTCTGCAGAGTGGCTAAACCTGACGTTGGGCAGCCAAGATCTGGGCGAGACCTAGTAGGGGATGACTGATTAATATGGTCGTGAACGCGTGCGTGACATCGATCTCCAGTCGAGGCATTTGTTTGATACTCCGAGAGACCAGGGGTTTTGGGTGAGGTTGCAAGAGAGGTGGGTTGAGAGCTCATGGCTCGATGGACGTCTAAAGTATGTCTTGATACCTCCGTTGTGGTGTTATGGTTCCTAGGTGATGATGCAAAGATCGATGCTGACAATGAAGGGATGTTCGAATCATGAGATGATGAGATTGGGCATGAGGCCGCTTTGACTTTAACAGGTGTAATCTTTGTCGACGTTGCGCGTGTATGCCTGATGTGGGCAAAGGAGTTGCTTTGCCTCGTCGAGAAAGATGTCATCATAGATTTTCGTGCTTTGGCATGGTCCACAGAAAGATCATCTCCATGAATCGAGCCGTTGGTTGAAGCGATTCCATGGTCTCCAGCGTCCACCGCAACCAGGACCCTCGTGGTTGTTTGGCCCATGATCGCAAATCGTCGTCTTCGAATACCGCGCAGTCGCCAAAAGACCAGTGTGAATAGATAACTTACTTGAAAGACTTGTAGGTTGGCTTGCTGTCGTCGACGTCGACATGTTTCGCCATAACGCCTGCTTCATGGCTGTCTTCAGCCACAGGTCCATCGTCACCGCCGTTCAATCCTAGGCTCGGGTGCCCAATAGTCTTTCCCCCCATTGTGCAGAAAGATGTTGGTCGGAAAGTGGACGGATTGTCGTGGGAAGGAGCGAGGAAGGTCGAATGTTGAAAATCATCTGTTGCGATGGTGTTCGCGATACTCCGCCGTCATCGTTCTCGCGACATTTGGACCCCTGCAATCTGAGGCTTGAAGAGGGTAAGCGCCGCAATATCTTTAATCCGAGCCGAGGCCAGTCTGAAGGGGCGGCTTTTTTTTTTTTTTTTTGAAGAACTGAGAAAATAATCAGGTGCGTGGGTAGAGAGGAACGACATAACCAAAAAGCTATCGAGATATCTAATTCAATCTAAATCTAGATCTGGAGACGGCAACTTCTTCGCATTGTCCATCATCGTACAATTCAGTTGTCGAACCGGGTTCACTTACCAAAATCTCGTCCCCGCGATTAGACTTTCAGGAAATCATCTAGAGCGCGCAGCACTTTGTGAATAACACGGCGACCTACAGTTTCCTTGTAATATATCACTCTGCCTACAATGGCTCCGATGAAGGAACTCGTGGGAGTGAGCTCGGACTCGGAGGTCGAGGTTATTCCTGAGAAGACCAAGAAAGGGAAATCAAAGCCCAAGGAGAAATCGAGCAAGAAACGCAAGGCTAAGACTCTGACAGAAGAGTCTATCCAAATATTAGATTCTTCGCTAGTCACCAGTGACGCTCAGATAGACACCGAGGAGGCTGACTCGGAGCCCTCCAACGAACAATCATCAGATGAACGACCAGCGAAAAAGCGGAAGTCTATCTTTGCAGATGAAATCGAAGTCGACGTCACTCTTCCTGAACCACCTTCCAAGAAGGCCTTGCGTCGTCTGAAAAAAGGCAAGCCACTTCCATCTTCAAAATCAGGTGCTGAGTCGACACCAGAGCCAGAGCCAAAGAAGTCCAAGTCAGAAGTTGAGAAGAGATCTGAACATGGCGTTTGGATTGGTAACCTAGCCTTCCATACATCAAAAGAAGATCTTCGAAAGTTCTTCGTTGAGAAGTCAGATCTCACAGAAGAACTGGTCACCAGAATCCATATGCCCGGACCAAATGACAAGAAATCGGCAAATCACGTCCAGGAGAAGAGAAACGGCAAGGTTGTCCACAACAAGGGTTTTGCCTATGTTGATTTTGGTACTGCCGCAGCAGTCACGGAGTGTTTGGAGCTATCTGAGCAGCTACTAGGGGGTCGAAGGGTTCTAATTAAAGACAACAAGTCATTCAAAGGACGGCCAGAGAAGACGAAAGAGGAGAGCAGAAATGATGGGAAGCCACCAAGCAGGAGAGTATTTCTGGGCAATCTACCTTTCGATGCAACCGAAGAGACTGTTCAAGCACATTTCGAGAAATGTGGAACTGTTGAAAGCATCAAGATGGCGACTTTCGAGGACAGCGGAAAGTGCAAGGGCTTTGCTTGGATTGTATTCGAGGAATTGGAGGCCGCTCAGAGTGCTGTTCGTGGATTTGCCTTCGTTGAAGAAGAAATATCCGACTCAGAGGACGGGAGCGAGAGCGATTCCGGCAGCGACTCGGACGAGGAGAAGGTTGCGAAGCCCAAAAATACGAGGAAGCAGAAGGTGTGGTGCAACCGATTCAACGGTCGTCCTTTGAGAATGGAATTCGCGGAAGACGCTCAGGTGCGCTATAAAAAGCGATATGGCAAGGATGGCACCAAAAACCAAGAAACAGAAGGCGGAGCTGGAAAGCCGGAGCCACCAGTGAAGGAGACTGAGGAAGTTATAGGCGTCATCGTTCCCAAGGCCGTGGAGTATCGCAAAGACTACGCTCCTCGTCTCACTGGTGGGATTGTGGAGAGCAAGGGCAAGAAAGTCACATTCTAGACATGTCAGAATATTGTTCACGATACCTCCATAGTTCCTCGATACCAAGACCATGTTCTTCTGACATACTTCTACTTCACTTCACCACAACAGCAGGCCTATGCATTACCCCATGCCTAGTCATCCCCATCCCTTCACCCCCTTCATATTCCCACAATTTCAACTCCATACTCCCCACTTCCTTAAATCCTATCTTCTCATATAGTCCCGCACCTTCAGGACTCGCACCGAGCACACATTGCAAGCCTCGTCTATCAACCTCCTTCAGTCCCTCAGAAAGCATAAGCGTCCCAATTCCACGGCGTTGGAGAGATGGCGAGACTATTAGGACATTGAGTTCTCGTTTATATTAGCACCTCACTTCTCTTGCCTTGACATTGACATTGAGAACCTATCTCAACGATTAGGGCTTTTGACAAACAAAGGGACTCACTAGCATAAGGCTCCCCCTTCGTGCTCTCGACCATCCACTCATCCGCCACCAAAAACACCTCCTCACAAAACCTCACATTAGCACTCACCCCCCATCCCCCACTATCCTCCTCTATATCCTTCTTCACTAACTTCTCTCCCTTCCCACTCCACACCCCATCACCCTCGCCATTCTTCCCCCCATGAACGAAACTCCAACTACTCCACCCCACAATCTCCCCGCTCTCATTCACGGCTTTGAAATACTCGGTGCTCTTCTGACTTTCGGGCTCGAGCGTTTTATGAAAGCCTTGCGTGCGGATGGCGAGGTTCTCGGCGGACGCACGCTCGGGTCCGAAGGCAACGATGGAGAATTCGTCGTGGTAGAAGACGACGCTCTCGAGGGCTGCGAGGGTGGGGAAGTCGGTGGGTGTGCAGGGGAGGAGGGAAATCCCTTGTGAGGTTGACATCGTCGGGTGGTGATTACGATTTGGAGGTCAAACCACTGGTGGGATGACGATGAGACGGGAGCGTGAGGGGGGTTGGGGCGTCGATATAGAGATATTGTCGAGTCTCGAGATGGAAAGTCTTGTGTCTTTATATCATCTCATCTCCTTGCTGTGTACTATATATTTCACATATTCTTAGGTGGACAGCGGCTAAGCACAGCCATAGCTATATTCCTACTCCTTCTCGCTTTACCCATCTCGGTATGAGTCACTACCAACTACGAATGGACGCTCAAAGAGGAAGATATATTGCCATTCCAGCCGTGTTACACGGGGAAGGAGGAATAGGAAGGTATTTGATACACCCCTAAAGACCGAGCTTCACTTGATGAATATTTTATACCGACAAATTACGAGTTGTCTCATCTACTCTAAACAAATGGCGGGGTTGCAAAGGTTGCCCCACCTTCCCTTTTCGGGAGAGCTGTCAAATTTCTTGAATATGGTATTCACAAAGCTATATTGTTATTAAGCTAATAGCTATTTAAACGTCATATCTTCGTGTCGCCATAGGCTCCTCCATCCATCCTTAAAGGACCTTCCAGTCGACACCAACACCCCATTTCCATCCCTCCAGCACAACTTCCCACATTGGTCCCTTGATCCCAACTACCTTTCCCCTCTTGGTCCTCGCTCCCCTCTGCAATCCAGCACCCTGTCCCTCGCCCGCAAGTATAATCCTCATTTCCCCAAGAGTCTCCACTACATTCCCACCATTATCTTGACTGTGAATCTGCCGTCCTCTGACCATCGTCATACCGCCCCTCCCTGAGCCAGAGACCTCGTCAACTACCACTTTCACGGCCCAAGAATCTGCATTGGCGCTACTTTGGTGTGAGGCAGCAGAGACAGAAGATTCGATGTTGAACAGCCAGCCCTGCAACTCTGCTGCGAGACCGCCAGGTATGTATTTCCGTCCTTTGCCGTGGGGAGAAAAGTGCTCGGGTAGAGGGTCTTTGATCTGGGAGTTCGAGGGAGGCGAAGAGGGTCGAAAGGTGGGCGGCTTTCGAAAAGTTGGAGGCGGATTTGATGTTTCTTTATGAGGCGTGGTGGGCAGGAGGGATGCTTTGAAGCGCGAGGCTGCGAGAGGCGCGGGACGAGGCTGCTGAGGCGGGGATGAGAGCCGCGGAGAGGAATGGATGGTTGGTCTATAGTCTATTGGATCTGTGGATAGTGGTGATGAGGATAGTCGCCGTCGTTTTGGGGAGCGTGTCTCGGAGCTGTATTCGTCTTTGTCGATTTCCTCTTCATCTAGGTCGGCAGACCAATATCCCTCCTCCTCGTCGTCTTCACCCCCCTGATCATTTTCATCCCCCTCAATTGATAGGTTGACTTCTTGACTTGAAAAGCTCGAGTTGATGCCATCTTCGGCAAGGTCCCATTCTTGTTTTACGGCGGGCGTAAGGTATCGTGGTGCTGCCTTGGGCGTAGGTCCCACATCTTGTTGTGTCGAAGAAGGCGGACGCCGTGGTGCCTTGGGCTTAGGAGTTGAAGGAAGATGGAATCGCGGTGTTGCGTTGAATTGAGGGGCGCTCAAAGGAGGGGCGCAAGGTGTGCTGCTCGGTGGTGGTGGGGCAAGGCGAGGACGAGGAGGTTTATGTTCCTGAGTCAAGGGCGTCTTTCGAGCAGATTGCAAAGGAGGTTTGATCACGAAGCGGTGGGGCGAGGGCGTCTTTCATACTGTTAATGAAAGCAGTGACAAATATATTAGGAGTTCTACTTACTACCGGAGGAGGCATGGCGAAGCTCTCATCTCTGAAGCTCAGAGATGGTTGATGCCTCGGCCCACATCAACATCATGAGCCATGTCAGCTGACATTAAGAGCTGACCTCGACATCGGCATCGACATCAACATCTCAACTCGATTACATTACACAGCCTCAGACAACAAGGAAACGGGGTAGGAAACGGGGTTACTTTATTACTATTTGAAATACATTTTATTTTAGGGTCTTGACCCGTGAAGAAGAGTGCTCCTCAGTGGTGGGATGAAAATGCAACTAACATTTCCTTGGTAAGTTTATCTACATTTCCTCGCACTTTCTTACTGTATGTACCTCGTTGAGTATTGCCTCGATTTACTTGTTATCCATGTTCAAAGTTTATTCTGATCTTTTGTCTAGCTGATTCTTCCTCGCAATGCCTAATCCACCCTCTCGTATGGGAGAAGGATCCTCTATCTTCCCAGTGGTGTCCAAGGAACATGAAATTGTTCTCTTCTCCTCCACAGCAATTGCCCTTTATGGCTACGATCAAGGTACTTCTATGCCTCACGATGCAAAATTTCGCTGACAAATTTACAGGAATGATGTCCCTAATCAACACCAACAAATCTTACCTCCATACCATGAATATTTCAGAGGAGTCTCCAATCGTTGGGATAATCGTGTCGGTATACTACCTCGGTTGCACCATTGGGGCCGTTATATCTTCCAAACTTGCCGACAAGGAGGGAAGGAAACCATCTATCTTCGTATGTCTAGCTACCACGACATTAGGAAACATTCTCATGTTCATATCCGGCTTGTCATCCCTGGCTCCTAGCGGCTCCTCGAGCTGGAACGGAAAAGCAATAATATGTATGCTCTTCGGGCGAGTTGTCATGGGCTTGGGAGTTGGGGGGATCGACGTTGTCATCCCAGTCTACAGCAGTGAACTCTCCTCGGACGGCGCCAGAGGCAAAGCATTAGCTCAAGAATTCCAGATGAATATCTTCGGACTCCTAATGGCATACACAATAAACCTCGGTATTACGATCGCCCTAGGAAAGCAAAATCAGTGGGCCTGGCGTGTCCCCATCATCGTGATGCAAGTCTTCCCTGTTCTCCTCATGTCCGTGATATCGCAGCTCCCAGAGACGCCCCGCTGGCTCATGTCACAAGACCATAAGGAAGACGCGAAGAACGCTCTTGAGGAGATACACGGCAAGGACGAGGCTAAGAACAAATTCGACGAGTTGAAAAGGGTACATGATGACGAAGGCTCGGAAAGTGTAGGTTACTGGGACATGCTCCTCCCAGGAGGCTCGCAATTCCACCCAACAATGGTCACAATAATGGGCCAAGTAAATCAAGCTCTCACGGGCTATGGGGCCGTCTCTGTTTATGGCCCCCAGATCTTCGGGCTCCTCAACTTCCCCACCAGAAAAGCAGAGATCTTGACTCTAGGAAATTACATCTCCTACTTCTTTTTCATGACACTCGCCTGGTTACTTATCGATGTCCACGGGCGTCGAAAACTCATGGTCTGGGGTTCCGTTGGTCTTAGCGGATCGTTCCTCCTTTTAACACTCTTTGGCGGCCTCGCTCAATCCCCCAAAATCCCAGACCTCGCGGTGGAGATCCCAGGGGGCATAACACTCTTCTTCGCAACCGCGGTTTTCGGAATCGGCTGGCTGGCGACAGTCTGGCTCATACCTACAGAGATTTACCCTTCAACAGCACGTGCTCAGGGTGCCGCAGTCAGTGTGATAGTCTGGGGGCTCGCAAACTTCGCCATTACACTTCTAACACCAATCGGTTTCAACAATTTGAAGTACTGGTTGTTTCTAGTCTTCGCGGTCACGAATGCGTTTGCAGGATGGTGGACGTGGAGATATAGTCCTGAGAGCGGTGGACGGTCGTTTGAGGAGAATCAGGAGTTCTTTGAGGCTGCCGCCAAGGAGGGAAGTTGGTTGGTGAGAAGGGTTGATGGGGGCAGCTTTCAGTTGATGCCAAAGGACAGTAGTAGTGAGGAGGAAGAGGACGGGGATGGAGTACGGAGCCCGTTGCTCCGGAGGCGGACAGGAGGTAAGCGATGATTGCTTATTGATATCGCTTAAAAAGCCTAATTACATGACTGCCGTCAAAGGGGTCAGTAGCAAGGCTCGGTAGCCTGTCGAAAACGTAGAATTGTTGTCTCGAAAGACATGGACCAATACAAGTGTCTCTCGAAGCCGACGGATATATCCTCATACCCCAGAGGGCGCTCCAATGTTTGTCAGTTGCTAGAACAGTCTTTCCCCTTTATCAGCAGAAGACGGGGTCTCGTTGCCCAACCTCCTTGTCCTGCTTGGAAGTCGCCACTCGAGAATAGGTTCAAAATTTTCGAGGTATTCAAAATCTCTCTGGTATACTGACGCCGACCCCTCTTTACAACGATCACCCGACATATGCGTCACGCGCTGATATTTGTTCTGGGGAGGGAGGAGTGCCTGTGGAAGTGGTTGAGGGGGGAGCGCCCTGGGAGGTGGAGGTGGGACAGTTTGAGGGGGTTAGGGTTGGACATGTTGCTAGCTTATTCAGGGTTTAAGTATGTAAAAGAGGTCATGACCTGGACAATTGTTGCTAATCGAAAATGCATCGTACCTAAATTGCATGGCAAAAACTCCTTTCCCTAGCGCTACATAAACCATAATATATACATACGCTCATCTTCACATCCCATTCTCCTTTATACTATCTATACATAGGAGGCGGTTGCATTGGCTGAGGAGGCGGCGGATAATTTCCTAAATCCACATCTCCCCTCCCCACCTCCCCTCTCCACGGCTCACTCTGATATCCACCACCCCGAGGTTTCCCAATTTCCGCCTCCTTCTCCGCTTTCTGGATATTTCGTCTCCAGCGCCAGAAAATGAGGGGTCCTGAGAGAATGACCATAAAGAGGACAATGCCGAGCAGGAAGAGGTCGAAGCGTGCGTTGAGCGCTAGTGGGAAGCCGCTGTTTGACAATGTTAGAAAAGATTTCTCATGAAAAGGGGGAAGGACGCACATAAACGCGTTAACGGTACCAGCCAGAATAACGACTCTTCCCAACCAGATGTGTATAGGCGCAAGTTTGGTTGGTGCCTTCGTCTTCACAAACATCCTATGATGCAAAAACCCCAACACGAACTGTCCAACCATCATGATAATAACCAAAAGTCCAATGATCTGATGCGCAGTATTGAACTTCCTCGTCCGGTTATACATCATCCCAACCTTCAACCCCAATGCCAGCCCGACAAGAGCCAATGACGCAGAAACCGCCTGCACAACACCATGCAAGCGCGGACTATTGGCAACGCGCAAGAGTAGGACCGCGATTGGCATAAGTCCTACGAAAGTGAACACCATGATGCAAGCATGGGCACCAGACATGAAATTCCGGTCCGCCACCTCAGAGATCTGGAGGGAGCCTTCCGTTTTAGTAGTGTTAAGGGGGGCAGCCCCCCCAGGCCCAACGGCTTTGGTTAGATCCATTTGGAATCTTCCGTATGAGCCGTGGCGCTTGATTGCTGCATTTTTGGAATTCGATTTGATGGCTCCAACTCCGCCATTCGCCCAGATAAATTTCGCATTGGTGCTCGTGGGATCGATGGCCCCTCCTTTCCATTTTCGACAACCGAAGCACTTCACACTGACGGTCATGGTGTCCTTGGTGACTTCGGTGCCATTGAGTATTGTTATGCCGACATCTGGAGTGAATGATGGCTCGACTTGGCCATAGGAGAGCCGTGGACTGAGGGTCATGTTCTTTCCACTTTTATCTAGGTACGCCATAAACATCAAGGAGTCCTTCATCGTGCTACCGCCCATCCCTACTGCCTGTGATCTCGTTAGTATCATCATAATTACGAGCAATGGCATGCAAAACTCACAAACCAAGAGGTCTCGATTGGCGCTGACATAGAGAAGTACAATGCATTGCTGTTTTCTTCTTGGGGTATATTGATCGCAAATTTTATGCTTTCTAAATCAGAAGCAAAGCCAGAAAAGGACACTGCAGCCACAGAGGCTGAAAGGAAAGCAACTATCGAGGATCAGTAAGCTTGTGAAGGAGTGCCAAGGGCGTGAAGACCAACCAGCAGCAGCCAGTGCAGAGCGCATTTTGACCATATCGAAAATGGAGGTAACTACTAGAAAATTTCACGATACAGAAAACGTTAAGGTCGCAAAGCAAAACACAAGATATGAAATGGAGGATTGGTTTCGATGTGCACATCATGAACCTCATATACCTTTGGCGCTGCGTTGCTATTCATGGGCTGTGAAGCGCTCGCTTAATCGAGTAAGCCAATCAAGGCCTGTTAGCCTCATGCTCGAAGCGCCACGATTACAATACGGATATGATGATTGGCCTGAACCTGCATGATGTATTTTGGGAATTCGAAACCAACTCGAAAGGCTGCTGCCGGATGTCAAGTGCGCGCGTCATCCAGAAAACGTGCAGGTCAACAATCTAATTGCGTCGTGGTCAATCTAGCCTATGTGCAGAGCTTATGACCGTCTCCCCTCAATCCTTTTGTTCTAGAATCTAGATAATGTACCCGTGTGAGGGGCCCGCCTTGCAGACTAAAGAGATTCTGCTTGAGGTGGGTTCGTCGTACTACTGAGGTTGATGCTCAGGAATGGCTCTCAGACCGAGAAAACCCCAGACTACAAAACGATGGGATACGACAAAAAGACGCCTGACATACTGTATCGCTGTCGACATACTGGCAAGACCGCTTCTTGATCACAAAAAAAACTACTTGATACGAAGATAAACCCCCTTTCTATTTCATCCGACAATGAAGCGAACGATAGAGAACCGAATGAGTGATCATGAATAGACCTTGAACGAAAGTGATGACAAGTCACTGAAAAGCGCCGAATGATAGATTCAGTGTCATACACAGCAGGGCCTTAAAGCTGATACCTCAAGGACTCGGTCTTCCCTTGTCCTTCACCACTCCTAAGCATCTTCTCCAAGATCTCAAGATCACCGAGAGCTTCCTGGGGCGACTGCTTTGGATTTGGCGATCCATCAACAATGCTCTTGGCCCAGGCTGCAACTTCCTGCTTGACACCGTTGCCTTCGTTCTTGAACTCTGTGACGGAGTCATTGTTCTCCTTTTCCTCACCAAGCCGTACTGTGACCTTGGCGAAGCCAACCGTGACGCTGCCCTTCTCGCAGGCAATGACATACTCGGCACCTGAGAGGGTCGTACCAAAAGACACTGAAAATGTACCCGAAACCCCAGACTTGGTCATCCATACTGAATTTACAGTGTCTACGGGCGGAAGATGTTTTTGGAGCAAAGTTGTGTATGCGGTCAACGTGGTGGGCTTCGCATCCACTCCTAGCAGGAATCTTGTGCCCGCAACGAAATGTACACCACCGTCTAGCAAGAAACCACCTTGATACTCTGGCTTCTTACGCCAAGCAGTTTCTAAATTGGTCAGTATAAGCTCATGAAAAGCGACAACTTCTGGCGATCATACCAAAATACTTTCCACCAGGCTTGACATTGCCAAACATCTTAACCCTAAAGCCCAGAACTCTGCCTAATTTTGCAACTTCTTGTCTTCCAAATTCGAAGCTCTCCAGGAATCTGAAATTCTCTGCGACCGCCCATGTTGCACCACCTTTAACCTTATCGCTCTCGTAGTATTCGATTAGCCTCTGTGCACTTGCTATGTCTTTCGCAATTGGCTTCTCCGAAAGTACATGTTTGCCAGTAGCGAGGGCTGCTTTGATGTATTCGGGTTGGGCTAGGATAGGCAGCGCGAGAATGACGGCATGGATGTCGTCTCGCAGAAGTAAATCGTGGTAGGTCTTGCCGGTGCCAGAATCGTCCGAGTAGATGTCCACACCAGCATCTAGCTCCGTTGCAGATTTGAGCGATCGCGAATAGACCGCTTTGAGTGTGAGTTGGGAGCTCGTGGCTTTGACAGCAGGCTAGTGGGGTTAGCTTTCGACAAAAATTGTAAAGCAAGAAGAGCGGTTACTAGATGTTCTTCTCTCACGAAAATACCGCTGCCGATGATCGCTACGCCTAATGACATTTTACTTTTGTAGATGGTTTGTAGATTGCGGTTGTTTTGAGTGTTTGATGTCTATCTAGCTGTGGGGTGCTGGAAGCTCAAATAGCGCGGGCGGGTAAAGGCATTTGAAGATGCCCACTTTTGGTGGGTGATTGAGACATTGCATTTATGACGAATGTCGAAAGAAGAGACTTTGTAATCCACTCACACCATCCCCTAGAATTTCTTCGAGGAAGAGGCAAGAGGTTGAGCGGTGGGATTGGAAAGGACAAAGCTTGTTGTTGTACAATGAAATAATCTCGCTGAACAACGGTGTAGTTCTGAATGAGGAATGCCGACAACCTCAAGCTCGATCTTGTATAAGCTTTTCTTTTGATTGCCAATACGATACGGCAAATCTGCTTGTTCGAATTGTAGTTAGACACTCCTCTGTATGGAGTGACAGTGAAAGTCATGTAAGCTGGTTTCCACTGTAGAGTGAATCACAATTCGGCAACTAGATCTAGCTAGATGACTAATACTAAGAGTCTGTAATACATCAAAAGATAGTTGAATTTGTGAAGCATTGCCCTATTGTCGCACATGGTGTCCAAAATAGCAGCAATGCTCTTGTCAACTTTAAGAGCCTTAGCCAACCCAAGGTGAAACCTCGAATATCACCAGCAGTAATAGGGGTGCATCTAAAAGACTATTTGCATCAAACTTGCCCGAAGGCGGAATGCAATTGTACTATTCTACTATTTGTACCCTTATTCTGGTACCCCCCTCCCCTCCCCAAATTAATGTAACTGCTCCAGGGCTGCACGTGCCAACTTGCTCTCATATCCTGTCTGTGCCAGCCTGGCCAGTTACATTTATTTAGGGGGGGGGGGAGTACTGCTCCATCAGTACCACAGTAACTATCCCCCCTTAAAATAAAGGCTATTCAGTGGATCCTATGTAGGGATTGTATAGCGAATCATTAGGGCAGAAGCTTCTCGAAAGCGAATCATAGTATGGCTTTGCTGACCCGCACGCTAATCCATATTTAGGGGGGATAGTAAATACCTACAGAAATAGGGGTAGATTTAAAAGAGAATCAGACCTCTGCACAAAAGTTGCCCGAAAGCGGAATGCATTTGTACTGTTCCGCTATTTGCACCCCTATTCTGTTACTGCTACTACGGTAGCTTACACCTACGTAGCTTACAATTTCCCAGGTCTAATCCTCTGCAATTCGAGCTCAACCCCCCAGCGTATTCTCAGCTGTACTTGTACGTACTTCGTACGCTCGCTCATCATTGTCATCAACAATTCCTCCAACAAGGGCTACATCCAACATACTGTAACATCTCACAGCCCTCACTCCCAGGTGCAAGCAGCACACCCAGAGTAGTTAGTGCTTACGTAGAGTCCAAGTGACTTGCATTCCCGTGGCATATGCCAAGGTTCTAGTTGCTGTAGTACTGGACGTACTGTAGTACGGCAATCGAATCCTTCTACTCGTCCCTTTCGGAAATGGTGAAGTCACTAAGGTTCCAAGCCATTCTAGTCACCCATTCTTGATCCAGGTGGCCATCGCACCAACAACTTAATAGAGGATTTATCAGGGGAAAAGCTAGAGCTTATAGTTGAAGATGTACGAGGGAAGTGCTTGCAGCAGAAGAGTAGGAAAGCGGGCACCTATGCTAAGTGATCTCTAATGTTTATTTTTCTGTTTGTTTACTACGACTCAATCAATTAATCGGAACGGTATACAGAGTAGAAGTAGAAGCTACAGAGCACGAGCCTCAGTGGATTTCTCCCTCTTATGACCCTACAAATCAGATATAACCACACAGATTACTGATCGACGACAAATCGCAGCTCCGTTTTAAAGCCAAGCAACGTCAGAGCCTCAAGATTCAAGAAGTATTGAATCCCGCAGCGCCAATCTTTGCAATTTTCCATGTAAGTTTCAGAGGCGCAAGGGGCCAAAAGACCGGTGGCCAATCAACCTAATATTGATCTCCGCGGCCCTTGTTCAACTCGTTGCTGCAAGCCGCCCGGGCCCATGAGTGTGGCCCAGAACGAGCAAGCCTCGACGCATGACTGGGGCTCTGGAGATATTGCTTTGACGTTGTTCAGCTTGGGATGGGTTTAAGAGCCAAGAGACCAGGTACTCTTCTGAACAGCGGGCTTTCAAATCGCAAGTGAGACAGAGCCCAGGGTGTCTACAGGAGATATTCGTAGGAGGCTTGCCGTTTGAGACGGTTTCCTTCGCATGACAGCTGATGATGGCATTGTGGTTGTAGGGCTGGCTTGTCAATCTTAATATCATGGAGAAGGATAGGACCCTACAAGGAGAAGATCTCAACCTAGATCGAGCACAATTCCATTACCGGAACACTCCGCGGTCCATGCCCTCCTCCCTGTACGGAGTACGCCCCCCTTTTAATTCTTCCATCCCCAAAAAGCAGGTATTTTCCGTACTACGCAGAACATACGAATACATATATATTCTCGCACCGCGTTCCCTGTCCAGTTCCGAGAAGCATGTGAGTGATCCATGACTGGTACTGTTTTGCGAGACTTCGTTTGATTCAACATCCTCTATAGTCCACCGTTGGTTTTGTATCTTGGAATAATCGACATGTATTTCTCAATCGTCGCTCTCTCAGCTATATTAGCTTCATCCTTCGCTATTGCTCAGACACCCGCCAGTTTGGTAGCTCAAGTCCCACCATGCGCGTTCGAGTGTCTGCTGTCTGCCGTTCTGTCGGTAGGGTGCAGTCAAACAGATTATACCTGCATATGTGGTACAGGCAAGGACGCGATTCAGGAGTTCGCCGTTCCGTGTGTTGTGAGGGGTTGCAGTACAACAGAGGCCTTATGTAAGTGTGCTTCCATAAGCTATCAAGGCGAAAGCTAATAACTTGTTGTCAGTGACTCAAAGGCTTGCAGCTCAAGTTTGCGAGATGGTTGGACAACCACTTAAATCCAAGTACTCGAGCTCTTCGACTGCTGTGAAATCGACTACTGGCTCTTCAGGATCCCCTTCCTCTAGTTCGTCGAGGGCAGTCACCTCCGTTGTGACCCCATCAGTTACCGCCTCAACGAGCATCCCGATTACAGAAGCTATGTCGATGAGCACATCGCTGGCCACATCAACTTCCTCTCCTGCGGGATCTGTGACGGGGACAAGCCCGGTCACCACCAACGCAACATCATCAGCCTCGTACAACTCCAGCCCAGACCCATACCCAAGAATTAGAGCTACAGGCCTGATCATCGTCGCAGGTCTACTTGCGGCCTTCCTTCTCTGAACATCGCACACTCGACCACTGTAAATATCATGAATAACGGCATACGATTTGCGAAATGTGTATATATACGGGGAGATATAATCTTTGGTACATAATATGTGTTGGGGTTGGCTAGACGAATATCCCCTGAGTAGCAAGCAGTATTTATCCAATTAGACCATGTAATAAAGGCAGAGCAACAAAAGCGCCATGAATATAATAACATCATCAACCATTAGTCTTAACATCGTAAATTTCCCATTGTGTCTAATAAACGTGTCGAAACTCGGTCTTGGGTATTCCATGTCGGTCTATCGTCTATCGTTTCACGGATTCGAACAGCAGTCTTCACCAAAGGAAACCCTCGTTGTACTTCCCCAACGCCGGCGCTTGAGATCCGGTAAACTCGTGATGTAACTCGTCCAAAGCCGCGAAATGAGCCGCGAACTTTAGGCCTTTCTTGTTTTCAGCCTCGATACGCTTCCAGTCCCATTCAGTAGACTTCAAGTCAACAACCTCCTCGGGGGCTTCAACCTCCAGAACTTCAGGCGTCGACTCTCCACTTGGTCCTGACATTGTCGCCCATCCACCAGGTTTTGGCGGCAAGATATTCGAAGACTGTAGGAGCACTTCTGGGTGGGTCGTCAAGCGTCCAAGCTTGACCACATACTTGCTGATACCAGTCGCGAAGATGGATTTCTCATCGACTTCCTTTGAGCGTATTTTTCCATCGCCTCTAACTTGCTTGAAGCCCTTCTTCCCGAACAAGCTCCCATCCTCGAGGATGTAAGCCTTTGGCTTGACAGTCCCCTTCTTCACAAAATGCGAGACGACATAGATCCATTTACGATCCCAGCAAAGTACCCGAGACCACATTTCGTAGGGCTCATAGATACCGATCTCTCGTTTGAAACTGCACATCACGCTTCCAAGCATAATGCCCCATCGTCCGGTAACAGCATTTCCTTCCTTGTCTAAGACTAGCTTTGTCTGTCTGTTATGCTGGAGCGCCTCGATTCCAGGCTGAAGAAGCGCGCAGACGAGATGCGATCGAGTGACATCGAGATCGGAGAAGTAGGTTGAATTGGATTTATGAAAGTTATAATCGCATTCGTAGAGCGGAGATCGCGAGCTTATTATAACTGGTAGGAAGACAGAAGATGGTCCTCTATCAGCAGGTATATGTGGTTTGCTGAAGAGGCAATGCCGCAGGATTCCCCCCCAGACTCGGTACTTGACGGATACCGTTAATAAAACCTCTATTGAGCATTTTGAGTGGAAAACTTACATGCCAAACCCAAGGCACGTTCTTCCAATTCGCTAGAATGACTAAGAGTATTGTGATTCTCTTGTATTTGCCCGGTCCTGCCACAGTCTTCAAAAGGAGATCTCGAAGGCTAACGCGCGACACGCCGACGCCTGCTACGATCGACGCCGTGAAAAGAATGGACTTTAAAGGCAGAGCCGATGCAGATGCCATGATTGCGAAAAGGACACAAACGACAAGAATTGAATTAAAGGAAAGACTGGGGAATGAGGCTCCACAAGTGAAAAAGAGAGGGAGGTTCAGCTGCTTATTAGAGCGCCGAGGCACGGAGTTTCAGAAACTCCGCTCGCCGTATCGATTTTGACCCTTTTCTCCTTTCGTAGCCAAGATATTTTAGCCATTTTAGCTGAATGTTAGTAATAGAATAATATGAGGCCTCGAGAAAAGACTATCTTGCCGCATTTGCATCTTGAAGGCACTCATAAAGGCTCTACAAAAGGAGATCGTGGCATGCAATTCTGGCACTGAGAATTCTTGGACAAGCATATAGACAAGAAGCTATTGAAGTGGAACATCTCATTATGTTTCTTGTACTGTGATGGTTCTGTGTAGACCTTCTCAAAACGCCACCAATGCCTGGTACCCAAACAAGTGTTAAACAACTTGTCATTTCCAAACTCCAAGAAAGACATCATCGTTTCTCTATTCAAATTTACCACCACCAAATAATCCACCTACGACCTTTCTCCGTCCCTCGGCGCCCTTAAATCTCTTCCGCTCCCTCCTCTGCTCAGTCTTAACAACAGCAGCTCGCCTCTCGGTCTCTCTCGCAAAGAAGTTCACTCCGCTATTCTTGCCCCCTCCCCTCTTCACGCCATCGCTGCCAGACCCACCAGCCGTACGCTCAGTAGCCGACGTAGTGCCACCAATACTAGAGGTCGTGGAGGTAAGACTGCTATTCGTGGTTGCCTTTCTTAGTAAAGCCGGAACCTTGAAGGTTGAGGCAGCAGACGAGGCAGTAAACGCAAGACGTGTGCTAGCTGACAATGTGCTTGATGATTGACGTTTAAGTGAGATACGGTCGATAACATGCCCCTTGGTTCTGCGAAGAGCAAAGGGATCTCTATTCTCTTTCTCTTGACCGCCTTCTTTGGAAGGCTGACCCTCAAATTCCAGCTCATTTTCCGAGTCGGAGCCCAAGTCTACTGTCTGGACCAAAGAATTTGGCTCCTCAATGAGACTCGATAATGATTCTCGGATTTCTGATAGGTTTGCTGGTTTTTTGGCGGGCTTAGTACGTCGGAGGTGTGGTGGAGGTCTGGTTGGAGGATCTGTCGTATCAGAAGGATTTCTCGTAGGTGGGCCCATTTCTATAGGTTGACTGTCCGGTACGACTTGTTGGATATCTTCTCCTTGTGTCTGGGACTGCGAATCAGCCCCTTCGACCTCGGCAAAGTCATCCAAGAAGTCTATCTCGTCTCCACTACCGCGATCTTCTATCGCACGAAGGAAGGCCTGCCGTTTTGGATTTTCAGCAATCTTCCCAATACGCTCGTCAGATAGAAGAGCTTTTCGCATTTTTGCAAATTCTGCACGTTTCCTCCGTTTCCGAGCCTCCCCACCGTCGTCTGAATCCGAGAGATCATAATCTGCTCCTCGCTTACGTCGAAGCATACCATTGGTGATATCTTTGTACAACTTCTCTACTACTTTCTCGTCGGTTGCTCGTTCACGATCACTAGGTGCACATTAGTACGATCACCCCGAGACCAGAAAGTTTTAACACTCACGCAAAGAATGCTGCGATCTGTCGCTCGTCGACAATCATTCCACCTTCATCATCGATCATCTCTTTAACTAGAGTATCGTCTTCGTTGCCGCTATCATCGTCGCTTGCACCGCCCAAGCCAGCATACTCATCTTCAGATTCGTCAGCCTGCTCTTGGACCATTTCCTTCGCCTTGCTATTCTTCTTGTCGAATTCATCCACCACAGCCTTCTTCTTCTTCTTGGATGCTTTCCGCATCATGTCAAACGCATTTGAGGTAACATCGAATTCATCCTCTTCGGTCACTCTCTCCAAAGGTGCTACATTGTTCTCTTCATCTGAAAATGACGTGGCACGATTTCTTCGACGCAGTTTGCCTTTCTTCTTGGCGATGGGAGTCTCCATTGTTGTTTCCGGTAGGGCAGAAGGATCTAGCATGATCGTATCAACGGTTGACGGAGGTTCTTCACTGAACCGTCCTCTGATGGGGGTGGTATTAAGATATCCAAGATCTTGTGTGGCATCTGGAAATGGAGACATCTGGCTATTCTCGACTAAGCTGTCGAATCCATGAACTTGTGACTGAGAGTAATGGAGCGAGATCATTGATGGAATTGAATCGAAGTCTTGGGAATCGATATCTTGGCTGGGTTGACTCTCCATAACCGTATCATGTAGTTGAGTGTCCTCCGCCATAGTTGGTACAAAGTCTGGAAGCGCCGGTGCAGGAATGTTCCTCAAGAATGCAAGTTTCTCTTTAGGGGCAACTTGACTAGGAAAATCGACTTCCGCTTCAAATTGACTGTCATCCATGGTTCCAGCAAAAATCTGAGTCAGTCCAAGTCCAGCAGGACCGGCGACCGTCACGCCAGGGATGAACGTCTTCGTAGCAGAACGAAGGACAGAATTAGGAACAGCGGGTGAGTCGTTGTGGAATTGCATAGGCGACTGAGTTTGTGGTACTGAGAATGACTCTTCAACATCTTCATCCTCCAGGTCTTCATCATCGGATATAATAATGTTCCTGCTACGCCTCTTGCTGGGATTCGCTGGCATGATGGGAATACCCTCTTCCTCGACATCATCATCGCCGAGCGTCTCTTCTGGAATTGTCACGTCGATTTCGTCTTCGTCGACATCAGATTCACCAGCCTCATCATCGAACAATGGATTGGCCGCTACGGTTTCTTCTTCGTTGGGGTCTTCGTCTTCCTCGTCCTCGCCACTAGCATCGCCCTCGCTGTCGTCCAATTCTGCATCAAGTTCCTCATCTGAACCCGAAGCAGAGAGCTCTGGAAGTGGGACCTTTGACTCTTCCCAATCCTCATCATCACTGCTGTCTCCAAGGGGGTCAATTTCACCATTAGCTTGTCTCTCCTTCTTTGCGGCTGCCTTTTCTCGCAGCATGATCTCATCCGCTTCACGTCGAGCTTTTGAAATCAAGTCTTCGACCTCAGCCAACTCTTTTTCGCGTTCTTCGGCCGTTTGGACGATGACGCCCTTTTCTCTCAGGGCTTGCAATCGCTCCTCTCTTTCTCGAGTGGCTTGTTGTCTGGCTTTTTGTTGTAACGAGACTTGCAACTCCCCAGTAGTCATACCAGGTTTCTTGGACTTGCCATTTGATTGTTTTCGGGGCGATTTGACGAGAGCCAACATTCGCAGAGCGTGGATAGAGTGGGACTCCTTGGCCTGTTTAGCGGGAATGCGATCGAAAATAGCATCCATCTTCCTGCGTTGCCGGTTTGGTGTTTTTGTCGGGATTATTTCCAAGTCGCTGTCTGAGTCTTCTAGTGCGGCTGTGGTCTTCATGATCTTTGGTGCACGTATTCGAATAAGCCTTTGCGTAAACATCTGTTTCTTTTGAGGCAGTTCAGGCTGCGGTACAATCTCATCGACAGCTCTTCCCTTGCCTTTGTCCATTCGAGGTGGTGAAGATTGGATTTGACTGGAAGCATCTTCAAGAGTAGGTAATTCTTCGTCAAGATCTTTAACTTGGGATTCTTCGAGAGGAGCGACGAGAGCTTCGAAAGATTTGTCTATCTCACGAGAAGGGGTGGCCGGCGATGTAGGAGGAGTTTCCTTCATTTCGACGTCAGATTGGGGCGCGGGTGAACTCGAATTCATTGCTTCGATAGGATCAGAGGGATCTTTCTTCGGACCGAAATTAAACTTTGCTAGGAGATCTGCTTTGAAATATTTCTTCTTGGTGATAGCGTTATGGGCTAACTGTTGGTTTCGGCTCATTCGTTGGGTTTCCCTACGAATCTCTTCTTGTGCCCTCTTGCTTGCCTTGCGAGTCGGTTGTGTAAGACGCCGTTCGCCACCATCGCTCATATCATCGTCGTCCTCTTCGATATCCCGAGCTTGTGTTTTTCTTCTTTCCGCAAGCTGTCGCGCTTTCTCTTCCGCCGCCTCCGCTTCTCGGGCTTGTCGTTCTTCACGCTTCTTCTGGACTAGGGCTTTGAAACGGTCTGCACTAGGCGCTGGAAGATCGGAGTCTGAATCATCGCCAGCATTCATTGCAGTCTGGTCTGCGGAGGGAGAAACAAAGAGACCTGGTGAGCCGACACTCTTGGCTGGACTTGATTTTGGTGTTTCGCGGGAGACTATTCGAAGCTTCCTTTTCCTCGACACGACTGGCATGTCACTCTCATCACTACTAATGGCCGTCTCATCTGTTGTTGATTCTGGCGACCTGCTATTGGGAGGCGATGTCTTCTTGCCCGCCATTTGGGAACTCGTCGTGGTTTGGATATCGTCCTCGGAACTATGCTCGTTCGCCATCATTAGTGCTGCCATTCGCCCTCTTGGGCGGACAACATCTTCCTCCTCCTCATCTGTAGAGTCCCCATCATTCGACGTGGCGACTGCATTGCTAACAGCTTCTTCAAATGACTGGGTCTTTTGGGGAGGAGCTGTAGACTTAGACGGGGTCGATGTGGCAAGGCCTGCCTTTACTCGAGTTCTTGCAGAATGTTTGACGCTGTCGTCATCAGAGTCGTTATCGAATTGAGCCAAGGCAGCTCTGACCTTAGATCTAGGAGTCAATTGGCTTGGAGAAGGTGGGCTGGAATCGATTTCGGGGGAGGAGCCACGGGTAGACGACATCATCGTAGGCTTTGATTTTAATAAGATCAATTGACAGATCAAGTTTTCACCGTCATGGATGATATTCTGTGACGAAATACAAAACAAAAGTGATGGTTGAATGTGAAGAAATAATGGGTTGCAAAAGGTTGGAATATGTGTACGGAGTAAACGCGTGAAGTCTTCGCGTCACTTACGGATATCGCGAATGTGGACGCGATAGACCACTCTCTCCACTTATTTTAATCACCCGTGCCGAGCCGAGCAGAGCGAAGCCATCCTCGGCCTTCAAGCAGAGAAACATCATGACTGTACTGTACTGTATGTACTGTACTATACATCTACAAATTTGTATTTAAATCGAATCGCCACTCCCATTCTTTCTTATCTCCCAGATGAAGATAGTCAAAGTCTTTATTCAGTAACCTACCTGCCTCTACAGATCTTGCTCTACCAAGAGCAACAATAGATTACCATCAAACCCTCCCATCTAAGCTTGGCACAGCTCACGAAATCACATAGAACGTCGCATAGAACGTCGCATAGAACGAAGACGCGATGAATTGGACTCGTATCCGACATCTTAACAACAACAATGTCCGAACATTGCGAAATGCCCCTCTTGCTGAGATATCGGGGTCCCTCGGGGATCTCGGTACTCTTCTTCCACTTATGATCGCGTTGGCAGTCAATAATTCGATTTCACTCTCAACGACTCTCGTCTTCTCTGGATTATGGAACATTTTGACCGGCGTGTTCTTTGGCATACCTCTTCCTGTACAACCCATGAAGGTCTGTTTTCTCAAACGCAACTCCCCGTCGTTAAAATAGGGTCACGTGCTGATCGACATTCTAGGCCATTGCAGCTGTGGCAATATCAAGAGAGTGGTCCATCGAGAAGACTGTATCTGCTGGCTTCACTACAGCTGGCGTGGTCTTGTTCCTCAGCGTCACTGGCTTACTACGATGGTTTACTCATGCAATCCCGACTCCTGTCGTTAAGGGAATACAGGTTGGTGCTGGTATAAGCCTCGTACTATCTGCAGGTACAAGCCTTCTGCAGCCCCTAGGATGGACCACACCAAATGCAGGAGATAATCTTCTTTGGGCATTATTCACATTCCTCGCTCTTCTCTCGACGCAGAGATCGTCCCGGATCCCTTATGCTTTGCTCATTTTCGTGCTTGGCCTGGTAATATCATTTTCCGTCACAGGCAGCCATGACCTGCCATTGTTCGATTTGTGGCAGCCATCAGCATATATCCCATCGCCTCTTGACTTCAAAGTAGGAGCACTTGAGGCCGGACTAGGTCAGATCCCCCTCACAACCTTGAACTCCGTCATCGCTGTGTCCTATCTTTCATCTGATCTACTTCCGAACACCCCAGCCCCGGGAGTAACTTCCATTGGTATGAGCGTCGCTGTCATGAACCTCGTTGGTGGGTGGTTCGGCGCAATGCCGGTGTGTCACGGTTCAGGAGGACTCGCAGCTCAATACAGATTCGGAGCCCGTAGCGGAGCAAGTATCATTCTCCTGGGAATCTTGAAAATGCTCCTAGGGTTCTTCTTTGGAGAGAGTTTGGTGGGCCTACTGAAGCACTATCCCAAGGCGCTGTTGGGTATTATGGTTCTAGCTGCAGGTCTAGAGCTTAGCAAAGTTGGAGAGAGTTTGAACAATGGCGCTCGTGACCTCTGGGAAGTCTCCGAGTCAACGGGGGTCAGCGAAGGGTGTTCATTACAGGAAGGCCAGAAGCAGCAACGTAAGTTATCGGATCAAGAACGAATGGAGAGATGGTCAGTAATGTTCATGACTGTTGGCTTCCTTCTTGCTTTCAAGAACGATGGCGTGGGATTTTTGGCTGGCATGCTCTGCCACGCGAGTTACATGCTTCCTGGAATTCGTGAAGATCTTCTCCGTAATTTTGGAAGATGGAGAAGCCATAGACAGGGTCAGATAAATGCGTCAAACGATGAGGAAGAGCACCGACCATTGTTGAATATCGAATACACTTTAGGTTGTTAGCTAGATTTCCCTTGGACACGATACATCGTCAAGGATCATCTTCAATAGATATTCAACGACTATTTCGGTAGGCATGCTGACTCGTCGAGTTAGGGCTGCCAATCTAGGCAGCCTCCAAGTTTGGCACAAGTAGGGCTCTCCTTTGAAAAGAATAACCATAATAAGGTGAGATGTTTGGAAGAAGGCCAATATCTAGGTGTCTAGGAGCGCTTACCAGGGCTTTCCAGGATGGTCTTAACTATCTGCGGCGAGCGCTGGACTTCCAGGCGGCATATACACAGGTAAAAGTGTGTCGAGCAATTAGGCGAACCATGCGAACAAGCGCTTTGCCGAAGGGATGGAAACTGGAAGGGACTTGGCGACTTTTCAAAATTGTCGTTAGTCTACGAAGCGACAGTTTCTTTATGCCCGAAAGGTACCTAGCCTAGGCAGCAACAACCCGGTCAAAAAGGTGGAGTATTCGGTAGCATGACGGTTGCCTACTCCGTATAATAGAGTACATCTCACCCGAAGAGCAAAACACATACATCTACAACTATGATGACACTTCTTAGCCTACCCCGGGAGATCAGAGACCAGATATACCAGCAGACTTTTCATTTTACCGACAACAAAATACTAGCAATCGTACCTTTCAGGAGTGCAACAATCAATATCTTAGGCTCAAAAATCGGGCATCTCAATGGAAACACAGTTCCACGAGAAGACCAGAATACATTTCGACCACGACAGCGGGGCGTACTATCACTTCTCCAGACCTGCTCCCAGATATACCACGAGGCAAGATGCATAGTCCTCGAGCGCAATGCAGTGCGCTTCCACTCCATTCGAGCCGTCCCATATGAGTTCCAGGGCTACTGGGGTGATCTCGTGCAATACATCCGCCATATTTTCATCGGGCTGGATATCACGAATGAGGTGACGAAGAGTGGGTCTATTCTTGAGGGAATTCTGGAGCTGGGACGGTGGAGGCAGATGAGCGGTCATTTGAAGACGATCACGCTGAATCCTGATTATAGGCCTGGAAGTTTAAAAGATATCCTCTGTCTCACAAACATGCATCATAGACGGGAGATGTTTCATGCTGAGGGAGCATGGAATATCACGATGCTCATACTGGCACAGTGGAGGATTAGAGAAGCGGAGTTGTTTGCCGGGGTGACGAGGAGGATTGAATTTACTTCCAGGTGTTTGCCGGACTACTATAATAAGCGGATGGATCCCACTGCCTTGGTTGAGCAGATGCACGAAGCTGCAGGAGGCGAATTGTGGTTTGATGGGCGGCTCTGCTATAAGGATAGATTGAAGATCTTGAATCCATTTAAAACGACATGTTATGGTACGAAACAGGTGGCATGGTTTGAACCGGGCCGCGCTGATCTCTGGACTGATGGGCTCACTGAGTTGGAGGAATGATCTCTGATTGTGGAAGTATATTTCGAGGGAAACAGTCCGACGACGATAGAGAGGAGAGAGAATGGAATTGATTTGAGCAAGTTCCAGAGTTGGGAGGGATCATCGGTGAGGGATTGTCTCTGAGATTCCACATTCGTCTGTCATCTCTAAGAGTTTATCAAAAGATGTTGCAAATAAACTCTAGGGCCTCTAGGAGTTTCCAAACGAATTGTGAAAGTCACATTTATGCTACTATAGCTCATGAAGTATCATCTGATTCTTCGATCTTAAGAGGCCATTGTAGTTGTTATGGCCCCTAGAGAGGCTTCAAGCGAATGTGAAGTATTGTATCTGTCTGATGAAATCACATGATATCTCCTAATCTTCGCGACCCCTGGCATAACTCCAGAATGCCATTATTCTCCGTCGCAGCAGTTACATCTAACCCTGTCCCCTAGATCGAGAAATTGAGACACGGAGTCCAAGAAGCCTCGATCTTCAATATCATATAGACGAGAATGCCAAGCTCATTCGGCCACTGCATATTGAAAGAACGGGTGGAGAAGTCGAGATTGCTAATAATCATATATCTCGACTTGCTCTGGGTCGTGTTCGCAAGATGCGTCCTCATGGTTTCAGCAATAACCACATATCCGTTCATACATGGGGGTCATGCCTAAGACAAGCAATATGCAGGTATCCCCGGCGTGGCGCGGCGAGGTGTTTGTGGACGGTACCTCCGTATGAGGACGGAGATTCGGAGACTGAGGCTACGATGCCTCTGCTGAGTCTGATGGAGTTTGCAGCGCTTCTTCGAGAAAACCATCTTGTGTACAGTCTGCAGCAGCTTCAGATGATCTGGCAGATATCACTTCCGACCTGCCCTTTCCAATCAAAAACGCCATCATCCCCAGCACCCCACGGACACCACACCTTCGGGCGCAGGAAGACCTTGTTTTCTTTTTCTCGCCCCGGAAAGACTGCTTCTAAAATCCCGCGTTCACTTCAAAGTGCCCAGTAGTAGCCAGTACGACCTTGGTCTTGTGGTAGTAAATCGAATGGGAGGGTGGGGTTTATGGGGCAGGGGAGCCGAGCATTTAAGCGAGCTTCGGCGAGATGGCTCCCCTTTACTTGTACTAGTCCAACCTTGCATTTCTAATCTGTACCTCCATAAAACGTAAATGCTTCTCCATACCCCACAATCAGAGGCTGGAGATAAGGCATGTCACGCCGTTGCTGGTTTAGAATTTACAAAGCCGCTTGACAACATGAGACCACTAGACGGGTCCCTGTGTATCGGACGATACCGATATCGATCGATTCTCTCTGGCTGCTTTGACAACGAGGAGTGCTTGCTGTCGTTTGCCGTCTTTTGCCCCACGTTCGCCCCCTCTTTCTCTCTCAAATACAGGATCCTGTCGCGGGTTCCGGACAGGTGTTTTTTTTTGCCATTCATCGTGAATTTGTGGTGTTGTGAATTCGCTACGACAAAGGAGCGGACAAGCCGACCTCGCTTCGCTTCCTTTCACCCCCCCATCTTTTCACAAGCCACACCAGATTTTTGCAAACCTCCCTCCTCGGACCCGACGAGGAACTCCGGCAGCAAACGGAGGTACAAAGCTCTCCACTCTCCACCGCCCGTGTTCACAACAAACCATTTTCCACATCACATCGCCGGTTCACGACAGCAAAGCTACGCCTGCAGGATCTTGTCTACCGTCGCCAGCTTCATCTCGCTCTACTTTCGCATCCTCAAGCAAAGCGCCGAGTCAATTCGAAGATGTTCGCGACCAAAGCTCTCCGGCAGGCCGCAGCTGCTGCTCACGCTGAGCGTACTCCGATGATCAAGTTCATTGGTAAACGGACTTATCCAGGTACGTCCCTGCGCCTCATACGCGGCGCCCACGCGGAATTCAGAACGCAGAATGCAGAGTGCAGAATGTAGAATGTTCAGCTGTTCCGTCATGCCAGTTTTTCCCTTTAAAATGCTAACATCGCGGCAGCATCCGTTGACCACACCCCCCACGCCCACCCAGCCTCTCCAACCCACGAACTCCCCGCCGATTTTACCTCCAGATCATCCTCTCCTTCATTCTCCTCATACAGACAAAGGGCTCAACAACACGGCCCTCTCGGGAAGAACGGTGATAGCATCGGCTCCATTTCCGGCCACTCTTTGGGTCCTGTGGCACCAGTGAAGGGACAATACTTCGACCGTAACGAGCTTCCCGTACGATTCCGACGTGCTCCTATCGACTTGAGCGAGATTGACGCGATTGAGACTGGTGGGGCTACATTGGTCTGCTGAGCATTACCACGGGTGACGAATGGAAGCGGATCAAAATTTCAACAAAATAACGCTTGTAAGATGGGATGGAGAGCGCGATACCCCAAGCGATAGACTCGGAAGGTACTAGACCTCTTGCCCCGAAAGGGGGGCGCTACTTCGCTGAACGAACCTGGTGAAAGGGTTCTAGTCAGCGCAACGGTGCCGGGAAGGTGGATGTGCAAATGTTGGACGAGGATTTTCCGTGTTGACGGCTTGACGGGCGATGAATTGGGAAATATGCTTTGGGTTTGACTGGGCTGGGGCATCTCGATAGGACCTGAAATAACATTCTCTGGTTTACCTCGATGCTTCGATCTCTTTTGAATGATTAAAGGCCACGAGAGGGAGTATAGAATGCCTGCCTCTATGCCAAGTGTGTGAATGATAATAGGCCAAATTCTGGAGGCTGAGGAAATGAGGAACGCGCTTTCAAACCTCATCAATGGCCTGTGAACAGTTACTCCATTGCAACAAGCATAGGTTTTCTTGAGGGCGAGAGGTTGATCTTCAAAGACACGACCCTTCTCATGCCATAAATCTACGTAGCTTTACTCATGCGAAATTGGCAATATAAACAGGATAGGTCAACTGCCAACGTATCATGTTAAAATAGCCACTGTGGTTTCCCAAGAGCAACCCGGAAGTTATAGCGTGAAAATCACGTGTCAGGCTCAATAGCGAGCTCTGATTGGTCTCGTCCATACCCAAAAGCGTCTCATTTCAAACCATAGGGTTTCTCATCAATTGCTGTTTAGGAAGCACTTGGAGAAATCTCTCGACAATGGCTGCGAGACACCCAGGGGGTCAGGTATGATTTCTTGCTATTCGCAGATATAATATTACTTTCACATCCTCACTCTACATCCCATAACCTCCGTCTCGCCATATTTACAAGAATGCCATCTTGATTGTTATGAGTCGATAGATGCACTGACGCCAGCGCATAGCAATCCACTGGCAAGGATATAACTCGACATGAGCTCTTCCTCACCACAAGCGTCTACAATGATGATATACCGCGAGCCGTGCGGATTCTCCAAGGCTATTGCGGCATGAAGCCACAGGCCTCCTTGCGTCGCCGTTTGGTTTGGGAGGGCCCACGACAACGTCCTGGTCTCAGGGACTTCGATCCTGCTTTCATCAGCAGACAACCTCCGGGGAGAGCGGAGGCTTGGAAATACCTTCACGGTCAGATGATACGGCAATCTTATATCATCACCTTGATCTACGAGGTTGAGCGGAGTGCCTTCGGTCAAGCTCAAATACATGGTGCCCAGCGAAGCTCGGAGGAGGTTCCAGACAGGAATCGGTAAGTCTTCAAAACCTGCACTATGGATCAAGGGCTTGTTCTAAGACTGACACAATTATAGGACTCTGAGCTGTGATCAGTCACCTGGTACTTTGAAATGGACGGAGCTCCCTGATCCTGTTGACTCAAGAACTGTGAACACAAGACTAATGTTGCAGATTGAGAATGAGAAGGGCTTATGCACGGTCATCCAATCCATAGGTTACAGGTAGACTTCACTTGACCCGTCTGCATGCCTGTACTGATTCTTGAAGGTTCACGAGACAAATGATCCAGGAATGCTACCAGTTCATCAATGGGAACGTTTTGTTTGAGTTGAGCCGTTACCTGCAACTCCCCGAAGACGTCGACGGAACTTCTCAAACGCAATCACACTTTGATAGTCCTCTTCCAGCCTTCGAACATCTTACGCCTTTCGACTCCCAGAACAAATGGGTCCTGACAATCAGTGCAAATGTGTTCAACGGCAAGGACCAAGTCCAGATGCAGCAAGGAATCTCAGAGTTGATGGCAATCAAGACGGAGTTCGAGGGATGTTTCAACTTCCACATGGTTGGCAGACTTACACTTGACACTAGAGTGAAGATTATAGGGTGATAGGTTTGGTTCGGGCGTAATGAAAAAGCGGATATCCATAGTAATGAGAATTCCTCTCGGTTTAGTCCAAGGACCCCTCTTTTGGGCCTGTTGAAGAATCGAATCACCCTCTTAACATCCCACCATCGCAGAATGTGGTAGAGTCACACTGAACCACCTCCAAGAAACCTAATAGTTGATGCTTCTATTGGCCAACCACCTCCGAATCTATCAACAACCCCTAGCTGTACAATTGATCGAATCTCCGTAGTGTAATCCCCTTACTGGTTCTTCTTGGTTTGCCAGACAGCGATTCCGAATGGGGCGGCTATGGTCAAATTAGCTCGTGTTCGACCAGCCCATTGACACAACCTACCGAAACCGACCGCCATGAAGGTCCAGTATCTGACTGCGAAGTACTTCGTCAATGGGTTGAATGGGATGTTGCTTCGTGGACCCTCGGGGTAGTGATAAGGGGAGCTCATCTGCACACGGGTGGAGTGGAACCCACGGCGGGCGACCATCGAGGTCGATGAGGAAGCGCGGAAAGCTTGTGATAGCATCTAGATTGTGTCAGCTCCGTCTAGCTTCAATTGGTTTGTTGCGAATCGCACCTTGAGAATTGGTTGTTTGAAATGTTCGGTGATGAAGGGCTGGAAAGTCGTTCGATGTTGAAGTTGAAGTCGACTTGTCGACAGGCGCGCTAAGGATTAAAGTCGACAGGGATTACAGTACAAGTAGGGTTCCGCACTTCGCCTCCCCGCGCTATGATTTTTTTGGTGGAAGGCCGTTTACGAAATTCTTAACCATCACTCTTGCGCCTCTAGCAATCGCGACTCGGAAAATAATAATTAGACCTCCTCAATGTTAACTCACGACATTTGACAATATGGATAGCGAGCTCTTTGCCGTTTTCGACGACAAGCCACAGGCTGCCGTTACACCCAAAGCGAGAACGGAAAAGAAGGACGGGAAAGAGAAGAGGCGGAACAAGAAGAGAAGTTTGAACGGAGAGGTCAAGAAAGTGGTCGAAGATGGAGAAGAGGACACAGCGATTGGGGAGGTGGAAGCTGAAGCTGATGTGAAGCCGGAATCTAAGGAGCAAGAAACCAACGGTCTTGAGCGTCAAGAGACCAAAAGAAGGCGCGTGGAGCAGGAAATCGAGCAACCAGTCGTCACGGATACCTTCGAAACAGCACAGTCGCGAGAAGTCGCCGCCTCTGCAGGACTTCAAGCAAAAGACGAAGGCGCGCTGGTCCTTCAGCATAATATTCAGCATCAAGTCTCGCTCCCACCAGACTACGCATACGTTCCGCTCTCAAAGCACGAGAAGCCCGAGAAGCCCGAGAAGCCCGCTCATTCATGGCCTTTCAAG
The DNA here is from genome assembly GCA_019669835.1 of Amylocarpus encephaloides. NCBI lineage: Eukaryota > Fungi > Ascomycota > Leotiomycetes > Helotiales > Amylocarpus > Amylocarpus encephaloides. Next base: position 38,913 of record MU251443.1, on the reverse strand, counting down.
CTAGATCCCTTCCAGGAGGTTTCGATCTCATCGATAGAGAGAAACGAAAGTGTCCTGGTGTCGGCACACACCAGTGCGGGCAAGACTGTCGTTGCAGAGTATGCTATTGCACAGTGCTTAAAGAATAACCAGCGCGTGGTCTACACGAGTCCGATCAAGGCACTAAGCAACCAAAAATATCGAGAGTTCGCTGCCGAGTTCGGAGATGTTGGACTTATGACCGGAGACGTCACGATCAATCCGACTGCTACTTGTCTAGTTATGACGACCGAAATTCTGCGATCCATGTTGTATCGTGGGTCGGAAATCATGCGTGAAGTTGCATGGGTTATCTTCGATGAGGTCCACTATATGAGAGACAAGACCCGGGGTGTGGTCTGGGAGGAGACAATTATCTTGCTACCAGACAAGGTCAGATACGTTTTCTTGTCGGCGACAATTCCAAATGCCATGCAGTTCGCAGAATGGATCACGAAAACCCACAACCAGCCATGCCACATTGTGTATACCGATTTTCGACCAACACCTCTACAACATTATTTCTTCCCTGCTGGAGCTGACGGAATACATCTAATTGTGGATGAAAAGGGCAATTTCCGGGAGGATAACTTTCAGAAAGCCATGGCAACTATAGAGGAGAAGAAAGGAGCAGATCCAGCAGACATAAACGCCATGCAGAAAGGAAGGGGAAAGAATAAGAAGACGAATACAGGCGGCAACAAGGACACTTCAGACATCTACAAGATTGTACGAATGGTTATGTTGAAACACCTTAATCCAGTCATCGTGTTCAGCTTCAGCAAACGAGAATGCGAGGCCTACGCCTTACAGATGGCAAGCATGGCTTTCAATGATGAATCTGAAAAGGCTATGGTCTCAAAGGTGTTCGAGAGCGCGATTAAATCTCTATCAGATGAGGACAAGACTCTCCCTCAGATTACGCATATCCTACCACTACTCCGGAGAGGCATTGGCGTCCATCATTCTGGTCTGCTCCCTATTTTGAAGGAAACCATCGAGATTTTGTTCCAAGAAAACTTGATCAAGGTATTATTCGCCACGGAGACTTTCTCCATTGGTCTGAATATGCCTGCAAAGACAGTCGTATTTACTAGCGTTCAAAAGTTCGACGGTGTGTCACAACGGAATCTGACGCCTTCGGAGTTCATTCAGATGTCTGGTCGTGCTGGGAGAAGAGGACTCGATGATAGAGGTATTGTCATCATGATGGTAAACGACAAGATGGATCATGCGGATGCCAAGAATATTGTTCGAGGCCAACAGGACAAACTGAATTCGGCCTTTTACCTCGGATACAACATGATTCTGAACTTGATGCGGGTGGAGGGCATATCTCCCGAGTTCATGCTCGAGCACTGTTTCTTCCAATTCCAGAACACTGCTGGCGTCTCGAGCCTGGAAAAGACACTCCAGGATTTGCAGATTGAGAAAGATGCAATTGAGATTTCTGATGAGTCCATCATCAAAGAGTATTACGACCTTCGAAAGCAGCTTATGGTGTATACGAAGGACATGCGTGACGTTATCAACCACCCTAACTACTGCCTACAATTTATGCAACCAGGAAGGCTAGTTCATATCAAGTATCTCGACCATGATTTTGGCTGGGGAGCAGTCGTCAAGTTCTCACCAAGGAAAGCCGGCAACAACGAAAGCCCTGACAGCTTTCCTCCGCAGCAATCGTACATTCTTGATGTGCTATTGCCAGTTTCTCTTGATTCATCAGTCGGCACCCAGACCACCACAGACGTACCGCTTGGGATCTGCCCTCCCGTTGAGGGCGGGCAGGGGAAAATGGAAGTCGTTCCCGTTCTCCTCACCTGTATTGAAGCTATCGGTCAGCCCCGAATATTCCTCCCCCGGGATTTGCGCCCTGTCAATGAGCGAAACTTTGTTCGCAAGGCTCTTGATGAAGTTCAGCGCAGATTCCCCGATGGAATCGCAATCTTGGACCCCATCGACAACATGGGAATCACCGATGAATCTTTCAAAAAGCTTCTTCGCAAGATTGAGTTGCTCGAATCCCGGCTACTTTCAAACCCACTTCACAATTCGCCCCGACTAGAAGAACTTTACAATCAATACTCAAGAAAGATCGATGTCGGCCAGAAGATCAAAGAGGCGAAGAAAGCTATCGCGGATGCCATGAGCGTTGTACAACTAGACGAGCTCAAGTCTCGCAAACGTGTTCTTCGGCGGTTGGGTTTCATTAATGATGATGAGGTGGTTGAACTTAAGGGCCGTGTCGCCTGTGAAATTTCTACTGGCGACGGCCACGAAGTCCTACTGTCTGAGCTGCTCTTCAACCGTTTCTTCAACGAGATGTCCCCCGAGATGTGTGCGGCTGTGCTCTCGTGCTTCATTTTTGAAGAGAAGAGCCAAGCGCCGGAGCTCAAAGACGAACTCAAGAAGCATCTCACCATCATACAAGTTGAGGCTAGAAAGATTGCCAAAGTGAGCCAGGATTCCAAATTACCTGTCAACGAGGACGATTATGTCAAGACCTTCAAATGGGAGCTTATGGACGTTGTCCTGGCCTGGGCACAGGGGAAGTCATTTTCGGAAATCTGGTATGTTTTGAAATCAAGAAGTCTGATATCGCCTTACTAACCTTCCTGATAGCAAAATGACCGAAGTCTATGAGGGATCACTCATTCGTCTTTTCCGCCGCTTAGAAGAGCTTCTGAGACAGATGGCACAAGCCGGCAAAGTCATGGGCTCGGACGAATTAGCCGCGAAATTCGAAGAGTCTCTCACGAAGATCAGGAGAGATATCGTCGCTGCTCAGAGCCTGTACCTGTAAGTTCGATGTCGAGACGTGGGTCCAGGCGTTCAAGCACAAAACCAATTTATGATTGGGGCGATCTCCATCATGCATGACCCGTTGGTCCCTGGAGCACTGGCGTTATAGGGTCCGATGGTATTTCTAGGTTGCATTGTCGGATATCCAAACCCTTGTTGAGATTATACTGTACTGTACCACTTATAGGAATCTATGAGAATGATTCGTCGCAGGATCCCATCGCATTGATGATCTCGTGTCGGGGACCGTCTGCTCTTCCCCACGGGATGTCTAGAAGGCCGTTCGACGGTCCTAGGCCAGTCCCGGCTGAATGCACCACAGGTGAGTGGCGGTGACATAGAGCGCCATGAGATTGAAATCTAGCTCCTCTCGTCTCGTCGGTCTCCATGCTTTCGCATCCCTTGCACCAGATCTGGCTCGAGACGACGGCGGGCATGGTGGCAGCATGCGTTCTCGTGCTACATTCCAGGGCAAGGACCTGTTTGTTGTTTGTTCCTGCTTTCTCGTTCCTCTCACTGCAACGTCGCTCTCCATGGGCCCCGAGAAAGGCCATCGCCTATCAGGACCCGAAAGCCCTTGAAAAGCTTCTCTGTTGGGAAGAGCCTGCCATGCACCGCCCGGGACGCATGCAGGACCCAAGCGAGTTTGTCCCTCAGGGGGTGAAGCGATCGTGGCCCAGTCGCGACCGTGTGCCACTCGTCGCGTTGCGGTGCGTTGGTCGTTTCCTTCTTGCGCATCCGGGGATGTCTCGGGTTCGAATGAGGGAGCCAAGTCCCGGCCTCTGATCGGTCTCCAGCCACACGCGCGGGGGGAGACTCGTGTGGTGTTTTCCCGTGTGGTGTTTCATGGCCCCAGGAGCAATCGGCCGCAGTCTGACTGGCTGGGCCGGAAGGACGCCAACAGGGCACATCTCTTCGCACGCAACGAGGAAGGGATTGGCCGTGGATCGGACTCGTGGACGATGGCACCCACGGGATCGCCACGCCACGCCAGCCGATGCCAGCCTAGGCCGATCTTCTCGCGACCCATCCCGCCCCTGGCCGACGGCTCTTGCGATCAGGAGAACTGCACGCACCTCCGTACCGCCTCCGTACCGCCTCCGTACCACCGTACCACGGTACCTTCGTACTCCTTTATGTGAAGCTCCTCCCCTCTCGCCCCCCCTTTTTGCGGGGGATGGTGTTTTTAGGGGGGATTCATTCAATGTAACTGCCCCAGGGCGGCACGTGCCAACTTGCTCCCACATTCTGTCGATGCCCGCCTGGCCAGTGACGTTTAATGAGGGAGAGTACAGTACTCCGTACAGTACGTCGATCATCACCTATCATATATCATCTCCGTCCTCCGTACCCCGCCCCGTGCCCACAGTCCTATTCTGCAACGACTTTTCCCAGACCTACCGTACTGCCCTCCCCGATCCGCCGCTGGGCCAATCAAACCACGTCATGGCCTCTTGTGAGAAGGCGTCCTCTCCCCTCCTCCCCTCTCCTCTCCCCTCCTCCCCTCCCCTCTCACCTCCCCTCCCCTCACCGAACCCTGTTCTTGCCATTGCCAATGATCCAAGAGCTTTCATGTGCGCCATCATCCCATCGATAAGGGAGTCTTCCGCTCGCATTCCCTCCCGACGAACACGAAATCCCATCCATTCGACCCGTCCATCCACAGCAATTGTCCTCCATCCTTCCCCTGGCCAGCTTACGAGCTCCACCGTCCTTCCTATGCTCCCAGTCGAGCTCGCCAACTAGCCGCAGTTTTCCCTTCTCTTCTAGATCGGCCGGTCAGGGACTCAGGTTACAGTACAGTGCACTTGCCACACCCTCTCGCGCCCCCCCCCCCCCAAAAAAAATTCCATTGGATTCACTTGTCCAGTCCGCGATCCCCACATTGACCGCCTCCAGTCGAGCCAGTCTGCAGGGGGAACCACCACCATCCAATCCTCAACTTTCGCACCCTCATCCTGACGAGCAAACCGCGCCTGCGACTCTGTGGCCCGCGATACGAATTACTACTTCCCAAGTCAGAGTATCAACACCTCACCTCGGAACGCGGTGGCCGAGCGAGCGTGCACCTTTCGATGTCAACTTGACCTTCCCACCATCCCCCCCTCCCCCCAACTCTTCTCGCACGTTGCGGATCCCCCTCCTTTGATTTCAGCATCTGTGCTATGCCATGGACACCACGTCCGCCCCGCTGGCAGATTACTTCTGGATCGCAGGCGTCGACTCGCTCTCCTACAGTGATTCCCTCCCCTGGTCCACCCTCCAGACGACTCCCAATAAGACCAACATAGCTGTCGGGCCCCCTTCGCCCGGGTTCGATGCGACAATCGAGGAGACCGAGAGTGAGGGAGAGACGCCGGTGACCTCACCTCGAAAAGAGAATACACCCGGTCGAGCTCAGGCACGGCATTCTCGACAGAACTCATGGAATCGGCTCAGCAAGCTGACGAACGATTCGCGGAACTCGATTGGCGCCTTCGACGACGCTGATGGCATGACACGGAGCAATCGAAGTAGCATAACCATCAAGGGAGTGCCCGCGTCGAATGGGACGAATGGCTACATCAATGGCAACGGGATGGGCGGAGGTGCCTTGGGTGACTTCGATTTCGATCAGGCGCTCATAAAGTTCGCCCATGAGCGGGAACACTTCTTGGACGATCTGAGCTTTGCTGCTGGGGCTCCTCCGCAGAGACCGGCGCCCGTGACAGTTCCACGGCCACAGACGGTGAGGATAGATGACTCGACCACACCTTCGAGCAAGAGAAATCAGTTGAGGAGCGTGGGGGGCAGTATTCGACGGAGGATCAGCTTCAGAGATATGAGCAGCATGAAGAGGCAGCCCAGCACGATTCAACAAAAGAGAACATGTGAGTGATATTTCAGTTCTGACCGCATGTGCAGGTGTTGGATGGATATATGTGTGCCTCTTCGGAGACGGCATGATTCTGCAAGACAAGCCTGTTGATCCTCGGGGATACTTGCTGACGAGGTCCTATTGCTAGCCTCTGTACGCACATCCAGACGACTGAGCAATTATAACTCAGTGATCCCTCCTCCCGAACCCTTGAATGCAGACCCGGAGATGCATCCTTTGAAACGCCGCTTCGAGCCCGTCTTATTGGATCGATACCCGCCGAAACATGCCACGGATGAATTGACACGACGGGGCAGATTCCCAGACTATGTCCCGATGTTTGCCTTTCCAAATGATATCCTCATCATGTCAGGTGATGAGAGACCGAAGTCGACCTGGCATGGATTCGCCATGACCTCGGAGGATAACTCGAGGATCTATGGGATTACAGTCATCGTCTGGATGCCATTGGGCCAGGACGCGGCGGCCGATATTGAACATCGGTGTGAGTTATGGAGGCAGAGCCACATGTCCGACGAGGAACGAGAGCTCGCGGTCAGTTTAGGAGGGAGGCTTGCCTCGGAGCGAGCCAAACTGTCCCAACTCTTGGCCCAACTCCCAAGCGTTGTCTCCGGATCGGATGCGAGAGACGCCCTCGAGGATGAGATTAGTGCCGTGGAGGAAAAGATTGCGTTGATGACGGACATGCTACGGCCGGTACGACATGGGGCAGCTTCAAAGATCGACGGCTTGACGGATGGAGAGACTGGATTGTGGACGCCACGAGCCTACGGCATTCTTGGTCGTGACCCGAGCATGACTGGCTTCTGGAAAGAATGGCTCCGAGCGGTCGCTGTCCCTATGCTGGATGGCGGCGTGATGAGGATCCCACCCAGCTCCCCCAAGGTTGGACGATGGCAACCCCTGGAGCGTTATGTCGTCAACCTCTGTACGGAAGCAATGAGCCCGATATCCTCGAAGACGCAGGTCGAGCTTGCAGTTAGAGAGTTGCGCATGTTCGCTAGAAAGGAGGCCGCCAACGAGATACCCGAGTCGCGAAACACAGATCTATTTGCGCTGTTCCGAGCGCTCACGATCCCCAATATTGTGACCTTGTTCGAATGTGCAGTGTCGGAATCAAGGATCATCCTGCTATCCTCACACACCGCCATGCTGTGGCTAGCTAGCAAGGCGCTCGCGAGCCTGCTGTATCCGCTGAAGTGGGCGAGCATCTTCATCCCAGTGCTCCCCGCGAGACTGATCTCAGCTCTTGAGGCCCCCTGCCCATACATTGTGGGCGTCGAACGAAGATTTGAGAACATTGAGTGGCCCGAAGAGGATGTCGTTCTGGTGGACCTTGACCAGGACGAGATCATGGTGAGCTCCCCCGTGGTAGAGCTTCCTCGGCAACAGCGACGGAAACTTGTATCTCTCCTTCAATTGGCTGCCCCTCATCACAACCGATGTGGCGTGCCGGTTGGGCCACCAGCATACGCGGTAGAATCCTTCCCATATGATGCATTCTCGTCGGAAAACGAGGCCGTGTTCACGCAAACCGCCCAACCGAGCTCGTTGGCGAAATATGCCACCCAAGCATCGACCACTTTTGGAGAGCCGGATCCGATACTTGACAAGAGGGCATCCGTCTTCAATGCCTTCTTGCAATCGAAGAATGATCATACGAGAGTAGAGCGACCGTCGACGAGCAAGTCCAGTAAAAATAGTCCCCCGTCCTCCGTGTCACCAATATCAGGACACTTTCCATCGATGCCCACAACCCCCACATCGCGCAACGACTCGGGATTTGCATTGGCCGCAACTCTGAGGGAAAAGCGATCGGGCCACTTTGATGGGACTTCCAGAAGGAGCTCCTCGTTTGGGGTTGAGAGACATCCAACGCTGCATCGACCAAGTGTTCCTTTTGGCGCCGGTCATCAAGCGAGCCATTCTACATCCGCGCTGTCCATCGATGCACAATCCATGTATGGGTATGCCCCATCTTCCTATGCCGCGTCGACTCTTGCAGCTTCGACGGTCATGCCAAACGTGTTGATGCAGCCCATCCGTAACACAGAAACGACCATGTGGATCGAAGGCCATTGCATGTCATGGGTCCGAAGTGATACGTCCTCGGTCTGCTCCATTTGTGATGACCGGTCTGATGGCGATGGCATGTACAAATGTACGAGTTGTAGTACCTGCACACATGGTCGCTGCATCGGACAGATCTCATTGGTGTGCCCGTCAGCATTCCACGCCGACCGTGTACGAGCCGCTTTTGTACGCTGTTTCTCCAGTCTCTTCTACACGTACCGGAAGTACCTTGGCAGACCAACGAAGGAGCAGAAGAACAACGGACAGTTGTATGGCTTCGACATGAATGGATTCATCCGAAGTTTGCCTAGTGAACAGCAGGAATATCTTGTTATGCTGAAACAAACGCAATGTACCACTGCTCTCCGTGATCCTTGTTGTGCCTGGCTAACGTTTGATCTTAGGCTTCAACGAATTCATTCATGAGCGAGAAACATCTCCGTCTAGTTCCCCAAAGATTCAGCTCTTCGATGGCATCATTCTCGCCAAGAAATCTCGGGGGGGGAGATCCTTCTTCTCCTCCAAGCCCTCCAAGGGAACCTTCTTAGAAGATACCTCCGATCATCTTTGGAGAAGCGCCGCAGTACCCTCGCCGAATTCCAAATTTCCAGGTGACTATAGGACAATCGTGTCGCGTATACCAGCACAGCTTGATCCTACTCTGATGAGAGAACCTCGAAGCATCCAAGGTGCACCCAGAATTGATCTCCCTGGCAAGCGAGTGGGGAGAAAAGCGGTCCCTAGCCTTCTTGGTGTCGGGGAACGAGCAGGGTAGGGAACCTGATGGTATCTCAGCACATATACCCACTGCCCGTGGGTCCTCACGATGCCTACGAGCCCACAACATCTCGGCGTCGTGCAAATGAGCGAGTCACAATGAGAATGAGAATGAAAACCCACAAGATGAGAAAAAGAAGTCTGGAAATAATGACGGAATTCATTTGCACATGTATGATTATGGGGGCAGCGTACGGAGCATCAGCATCAGCGAAGGTGTGACTGGTGCTTTGGCCCTCAATCTCTTTACTTTTCCTTTTCCGCTTTTGATCCGGAGGGAAATGGAAGCCGCCGCTCACTGGACGGATGTACATATAGGTGGGCGTCTTGTCTACCTCGTCTGAGGACGGAGATTGGGAAGGGAAATTTGTGGATGGACTGATCAATGGCAATTTCTGTTATAATTTGCGAGTGTAGACGCGAAGGATGGAAGCAAGTGTGGCTGAGGGGAGAATGAGGGGAGTGAAAATGTTGGATTAAATACAATGCATGCATGCATGGAAGATGAAATGGGAGGGCCATAGGGGGCAACTGGGAGGGGAAATTAACGGAGAAGTAGATAGAAAACGGATGAATGTTGAAGGATGTGATGTCTCTTGGTGAGGTTTGAGGCTACGGTAGGGAGTTCTTCTTCCTTGTGAGGAAATTGCTTCACTTTCTCCTCGCGCCCGTCGAGGGCTGGGAGACGAGCATTGCGGAGCGAGGGAGGCAAGCATATTTCAGCCTTGGTTCTATCCCCAACCAGCCGATGGAAACCAAGCCCGAGAAGCCGCTAGCTAAGTCTGTAACCGTCTTCCCACGCTTCCAAATTCGGGAGCGGGGACCAGTTTGGGCCCCCTAGTAGTAAAAAAAAAACATACAAAGGCTCGACTTCATCGTCAGTCCATATATGCTTGGAAGGAGAATCATCGGTGGACTGGGATGGATGGCAAGAGCCTCCCACGCCACGCTGGAAACCCCAGGGCCCAAGCTTGAGTGGACTGTATGTAGGCATCCGCGGCGGGATAGGTAAGACGGGTTTCTATTTCGGCGATGGCTTCAGAGGAAATACGGTACATGCGTAGATGGTTGAGAGTGATGATCTCGGCATCGCGGGAGCGTCGGGCTTGATGGGATGGGATTCTGTTGGGTTTGATGGTTTCTTCCAGTACTAAATGTTGGAATCTGGTCTGATTGTGGTATGGTGATTCTGGTATAAAATTACTTCCGAGGCTATCGCGGAAACAAGCCTTCACTTAGGAAGCCGTTTTGAGCATATGGTATCACGAGGCGAACCGAGGATTACAGTACAAGCGATTCCGAGATTTAAAAATAAACCGGTAAACCGTGTAACTCCGTCCCAGCATCACCCCCTCGTCTGTTGTAGCTAAGGAGGGGGCCTATGTTGTCCTTGCATAATTGTGACATCCTTCAACAACTCTCGGCCCTCTCAACCCTACCACCTGGAACCATATTGCCTGGCGGCCCAAGGCTGATGGTAAGAACTCGTATCCCGATGGCCACTCAAGCCAAGCTCACCAGCAACATTGACATATCCATCTGCCCCAACCTTACCACCACTCTTGGCAATTCTCTTGATACTGTCCTCGTCGCCATTCCAGGGAGTACGGCAAAAGACACACCTGACCTCCCCAGGCTTACTCTTCGCCCATCGTTCAAAGCAATGACGGTGGATATTATTTCCACAGGCAGCCTTGCACCACAGAATATCTTCAGGTTTGTCAGAATCGTCAAATTCCATGACGCAAACTGGACAGTCTCCTTCAATGGGCTTGCGGTGACCGCCTGTCTCGGTGGAGGTCGAGGACTCGCTAGACTGCGGAGTTGCAGGAGCGCTGGCAAAGATCTCTGCGAGCTCTGTAGACAGAAACGCAAGTTGATAGGCCAAGTCCTCGCGCGCCTTAAGGACATTGACGAGAACCTACGTGGTAAGTCATGGTCATTTGCGATTGACTCCGTCGACTTACATAAATTATGTGCTTGCACTGGTTTCCTTTCGAGGAATCCGGACAAGAACATGTTGGAACTTTCGAAATGGTCACTTGATAGACATTTCCAGTAGTGCCAGCAATATCGAAACGCTCCTCCTCATGACCTCCATCCTCACTCGTGCTTCTCTCACGATCAATCAGAAACATGCGTTGTGTCCTGACACGACTCAATCGTTCCAGATAGCTCAGTGGAGCCTTCTCTCGAAATCGCTTCAACCGCTTTTCCTCAGACGGATCTTCCTTTTTCTTACGAGGACGCTTTGGTTTGCTTCCATTGAAGCCAGAAAATGCGTTTTGTGCTGCAGATTCGGCTGCTTCATCCGCTTCTTCTTCATTGCGAGTCTTGCGCTTCTTGGAAGGTGGCTTGACGGGCGTTGGGGGTCTGACCTGTTTGATATTCAGCATCTGTTCCATGTACGCTGGGCCTGCGCCTCTTCCTCCAGATGCGGAGTGTTTGGCATATCCAGTCTGATTCGAGGTGCCGTTGGTGGTGGATGTGTAAGACGACATTGTGAAAGGAGGACAATCTAGAGGCCCAAGGGAGCGACAAGCTTATGTGGAGGTAAAGCCAATGTTTACATGAAATAGATCGGCAACGTGAGATATTCCGGTTATCATTGAGATGAGAGCAATCGCTCGTCAAGATCGAGTGAGGAGGAGTAGGAGACTACAAGGATGCTATTCGCAGGTTGGACGCTAAAACACGTGAGTCCCCACACACCCCAACCCGGCCTAGCTCCATTACCCCTGACACCCCCCTTTAAGCAAAACTCGTCTAGCATCGCGAACTCTTCTTTCCTCATAGTCTTTTACTTTTAGTAAATTACGGCATTCTATACCCGTGTTCTGGCTACCATTGTCATCTATTGATGCGATGGGATTCGAGATAGCCCTTTCACATTGAAAGATCGCCGAGATTGATTTGCCTTTATAATCCTGTCGATTGCTGGAGTGAAAACTCTTATGGTGCGATGGGTTCGCTTAGTGCATACATCTCTTCAACCTCGATGAATACCATTGACGAGTCGATGCGTGGGACTCGGGGACTTTCTTACCGTGCTACCTTACCTCATGGGGAAATGTTCCTGTGAACATCATGTCCCAGAAGGGGTCTTGGATGAAGGAGGGGCCTTGAATGTCTAGACTGCGCCATGACGATAGCTTGGGAATAGTGGCAGGATACGGAGGACATAGTAAATGGCTGTCTGTCACTCATTGGTGAAATTTAGTTTGCACGGATGAGGCTACACCAGGCTGCATTACTGGCTGGCAGAGACGTGATCCGGCTGAGGGGAGGCGATCAAATAGTCAAATATCTTAAATCATCCAAGCTAGTTCTGTGAATGGCTGAATTCGAGAAACGAAGGACTCGTCAGTACTAGCGTTGGCGTTTTATAATTACATAATCTATATAATAACGGAACTTTATAATCATATGTACAGAATAATAATCTGTGCTTCTTGAGATGATAAGATTATAAATCACATGATAGAAATAGCCTAGAATACCCCGTACCTACGAAGTAGCAACCAGAAATAGCGCCGGGGACGCTAGCATGGCTCGGAGTGGAGCTACTAGGGTTGCCATTGGCGCTTGGCATACTTGGCTTATAATCACTGCTTTTATAATCAAAGTGAGATTATATAATATAGCTGACGACTACTCGGGTCGGGGCGGAGTGGGATGATCATCAACTGGGTGCCCCTGTATAATATCTACGCTCATTCTGGCCAACGGCGATTACGCAGTTGACAACAATAATTATATCCTCATACTAGCAAGCGCCTCTCGTTTATACGGTCGCTACTTGCCTCAAAATGTCAGCTGTACCATCTTCAGACCTGTCTAATCCCAACTTATCAGGTGCGTCTCTATGTGGCGTGTCGGGTTTATTGCACTTCGAAAGCGTTGCTAACGGTTTGTAGCTCCCAAGAAGAAGAGCAACAAGAAGAAAAAGAACAAGACCCCGAAGAGCAATGGCGATGCTGTCAAGTCCCCCGAAGTCGATAAGGATGAAACAGTGGAGAATGGGGATGGGGAAGGGGAGCTCGACGATTCCGAGCATTCAGCCCTGGTACGGGTGACACCTGTCCAATTCTGAAATTACGAGGGTCGGTACACGTTCTGACAACTCCAATTAGAATACTCCGAGCGACTGCCAGTTTCCAGAGAACGCCCATTCACGAACAAATGGTCATGGGCCTGAGGGTACGAGGAATGGCGACAGGACCCATAAAGAAGCCGCCAACGAGACAGAACCTATGCGAAGCGCGCAAAGCAGTAGAGACAAACAACCTACAGAAACCTCAGATGCTAGTGTTCGATTGGAGGCAATGTCTCAGGAGCGCGAAGCCTTACGAGCGGAAGTGGAACAATTGCGGAAGTCGCTGGAAGATATACAGTGCAAGCATACGGAAGAGTTATCCTCGGTGAAAGGCCAGCACTCGGAACGAATCACTTCTATTCAGTCGCAGCATAGCGAAGAAGTCTCGACGATCAAGGAACAGCACACCGAGGAGGTTTCGACAATAAAGACCGAATTGGAAGAAAGCGAGGCAGCAAAAGAACACGCCGAGACCCAATATCAACATCTTCTCGGGCGAATCAACACAATCAAAGCTAGTCTAGGGGAGCGTCTCAAGGCCGACAAGCAAGAACTAGCAGAGGCAAAGGAGCAAATTGAGGAATTAGAGTCGCAAAATGAAGCGTCCCAAATTCGTGCTCACGACCTCAAGGCGGAATTACAGCGCCTTGAATCAGAATCAAACGATTCGTCGAAGGAGCTTTCAAGTCTACGGAATCGACACAATCTTTCACAGCAAAATTGGGTCGGTGAACGGGAAGATTTACTGCAGCAAAATCGGCAATTCAAAAACGAGGCCGAAGATGCAAAGGAAGCTATGGGCGAGTGGGAGGTCCTTGCAATGGAAGAGAGGACGAGGCGAGAGGATCTGGAAGAAAGAGTTCGGGACCTAGAAGAGCAATTCTCTTTCCAGAAAGAGGCATTGGAAGAAGCTGTCAGTGAGCGAGATAGTCAGTCTCAGACAGTAAATGGATTACAAAGAGCATTACAAGAAGTTCAAGAAGCTCGAAAACGAGAACTGCGGGAAATGGTCGAGTCATATGAAGAGCAATTGGGCGCTCTGAAAAAGATTGTCCAGGATGCCGATAGTAGAGCCACGGAGGCCGAGGAAGGAAAAGATTCCTTGCAAACGGAGCTCAACAGGCTCATGCCATTCGAGAAAGAGGTAAAAGAGAAGAACCTTTTGATTGGGAAATTACGGCATGAAGCAATAGTCCTGAACGATCACCTCACCAAAGCCTTACGGTTCCTCAAGAAGGCGAAGCCGGAGGACAATATTGATAGGTATGTTTTAAAATTAGGCCCTCGTCTCCAACAACACTAATTCTATGTTTAGACAAATCGTCACCAATCACTTCCTCCATTTCCTAGCACTAGATCGCTCAGATCCCAAAAAGTTCCAGATCCTCCAACTAATCGCATCTCTTCTAAACTGGACCGAGGAGCAAAAAGAGCAAGCAGGCCTCGCAAGACCCGGCGCAGCAAGCGGTAGTCTTCGTCTCCCAATGTCACCCTTCCACCGAACTCCAAGCACACCCTCACTCTCCTCCGAGTTCTTCACCGAGCCCGCCGCCACTAAAGAATCACTCGCCGATCTTTGGACCGGCTTCCTCGAGCGCAGTGCTGAGGAAGGCTCGGCGAAGGGTAGTCGGAGTGGGAGCGTAAGCAGCGCCGCGACGCCTAGACCTGATACGAGGAGTGGCGAGGGGAAATGGTCGTGAATTGTACCGAAGGGGATTGGAAGAGATGCATTTGTGAGCGATTGGTGAGGGGGTCTTGGTGTATTATATCTAAAGATCATTGCGACAGGCGTTCTTGGGGCTATTATTGCTCGAGGCTATTTGGTTGGCAGCCGAGACCAGAGTGGCAATAACGCATAGAGGGATTTTCTTTCTCAATCATATATATTTATTTTTTTGAGAGCCTTTCCAAACCTAGCCAGAGACTCCCGAGGCAACGATCATTCCACCACACACTCTTGACCAACCGTGGCAGGAGATGCATACAAGATAATGTTCGCCTTGATTGCCTCCCGGTGGCGGAGACGAAATGTTGGCAGCATTGTGCGTTCTAGATGGATGGAAATATCATCCTCGCTCGCTCGCTCGACATTGATACCGCCAAGTGAGTGAGTGAGTGAGTGATGAGCAGCTCCACACACGCCTGTTACTGTCGTTGCTTAGGATATCACCAGGAAGAGCCATCCCTGCAGACTGAGCTAAGATATGGGACCGCCTTTTTTCGATTTGGATGGAAGGTTCGGCTGAGGAGGGGAGGGAGGCGAAAGATGCGTTTCCGAGTTGCTGAAACCTGCATACTGCATACTACTGTGCTCGAGCATGGTCGAGCAACACGGAACTTCACGCAGGGGCATTTTTCACAGGAGACACTGCATTTCGAATGTAAAAATTCTATGGAACCAAATCTAACCAAGTCTACGCTACGGGGACGACACCCTCACTAGGCTGCCCCCCCTGGAAAATAACCTCCAACGGCGCAACAACATTATTCGCATAACTCTCCGCATCCTTACTGATATTCTGCATGTTAATCCGATTCTCCAACGCATTATTCACACTCTCCATCACATCCCGCTGCTCCATCAACTCGCCCATAACTCGTCCCTCATGGACCCAATACTGATTACTCCTCTCCCTCAAACTCTCATCCCTACTCACCGTATTCCGCATGATGCTCATAGCACTCATTTTACTGCGGACTACGTCGAGGAGACGCATGGAGATTTCGATGCGCTCCGCGGGACTGGGTGCGGTGATGAAGGCGCGGTTCGTGCTGGAGAGGTAGAGGAGCCAGCCTAGGAGACCATCGAGGAGGGAGAGTCCGATGAAGCGGTAGATGCGCATCTTCCAGAAGAAGCTGTTGAGTTCCTCGAGACGGGTAGCGCGGGCGTTCACTCGAGCGTCATATGTGCTGGTGAGCCAGATATCTAGGAATGCCGCTGCGCCGGCAGCAATGGTTGCCGTTGTGCGCCATACCCCTCCTTCCTTCCCCGTGAAGAGCCCGCTTGTGACTGCGGCGATGACGATCAGGTTGATGAGGTGGGGAGCGAGAAGCGCAGGGAGGAAGTAGTAGAGATATGACTTCGGGTCCTCTGGTGTGCAGAATTGGCAATTCGTCACGACGTCGGGACCGAATTGCAAGAACAGAAGACGCGATTCGAGGGAGCTGATCTTGGTGCGGAGGATGTTGTCGTTGTCGGTGAGGCCTGTCCCGCGGAGGGTCGAGAGACGGGTGAAGAGGACATCGGTGGGGATCTGGAGGCGGGAGGCTGTGAGGCTGAAGATGTTCTCCGGGGAGAAGGGTGGGAGAGTGCGGATGAGGAAGATGGAGGCCGCGACGAAGAGGATCAGGAGGGCTCGTGAGACGGCGGAGGGTATTGGGCGGATGGGGACGCCGTGTATGCTTGGGCCGGCGCGCACTGAACGGTAATAGGCGAGGGCTTTGGGGAGTAGGAGGGGCCCGAAGAATAAGAGAAGGGATTTAATTCTATGGGTTGTTAGTATGGGAATATCAAATTTGAGTGGACGCTACTTACGTCCCCCATGAGATCGCCATGATGGTGAAGTGTTGAGTGTCAATGTGTCAAAGGAGGGCGAAGAGTTCAAGACACGTCCATGAGGATGAAGATTTGGAGATTCTGCCGCTTCTCACCGCCAAGGTAGTTCCGAATTAGAACTAGCTTGAAAGCCTCCCGCAAGTCAAAACTCCATTCTATTTTCAAATTTCTGCTTCAGCTTCTCTCGCAACATGCACCCTCTGAACAATCCAGATGATCACATTCTGAACTCACAATCTGAACTCACAAATCACCTTGTGTATTTGAGGTTATGTATGGCGTATTCTATATCTCCTCCTTTCCTTTCTCTTCTCCTTTCCCACCAGCGTGGCACTTTCGAAGCTTTGGCGATCTCCTCTCCCATGGTCACTCAGAGTCAAAAAGAATGCCCAGATCGAGCCCAAGCGCTCTGCCAAGAGTCATCTCACTCGTGTTGCAAGGTCTCAGCGAAAGCCATGGTGACCATTGCGTCTTTTTGATGAGAGACATATTCTCTGTGACCCGTAGCTCTATGCCATAATACTATGTCCCTACCCCATTTCGCGATATAGGCCCAACCCCACGTGCATCTACAGTTCCTTCTTCTCCGATTGTGACCTGGATTCCTCCGCTCGTGCAGCCTTTTCCTCAGAAGGTGCCTTCCTGGGTTCAGCAGTCTTCGACGGAGCCTTTGGAGCCAGAGCCAATCCAACGGCGGAGACCAATGCATCGCTAACTAGTAATATGATGGCCATACATGCGATGGACCACGATTGTATGCTAACACTTCCGACTGGCGCTCGCGGGAATGAGAGTAGCCACTCAGCATAATATGGCGCCCATCCTTTAGGGAGCCAGAACATCGGCTGCTTCTGGAACCAGAACTGCAGAAGCATTCGCACCCCGTTGAGTCCCAGCCATCGCAAACCATTCACAACGCTGTCGAAAGTCGATTTCGTGGAATCTAGTGTCGACTCTGTAATTCTCCAGGTAAGCGCCTTCCACAAAACGGTGGCTGCAGGCCACAAAGGATGTGCGTACTGGTCTTCTCTATTTGCTCCAGCAACTTGTCATGTTGTCTTCGTAGCTTTGCCCATTTCGCGAATTCGTCCTGACTGCTCGTAGCGTTCATCTCTTTCCGCAGCTCCAGGAACTGAGATTTTAAATCGTTTTGCTCGGCCGCAGCTTTCGACGTTGGTACCGGTAGCATATTGAAGAGGGTCCATAGCTTTAATTATGTTAGCTGGGCCAGAAATATCTGATGTGACTGTGGGAGTTTACCAGGCTATTTATTGTTGCGACTCCAAACGTGTTCACCGAATGGATGGTGAGTTGGAGAATGAACACGATGATCAGAAGAGAAGGCATATCGAAAGCTCTTGATCTAGACAGCGACCTTTCAATACCCCAGGGACAATCTTCTTCGAAGACTATTCGGATCTCTGTTGTACATCGGGGGAAGGAAGTGAGTAGCAAACACAGTACTGTGGCCGATCGGGGATCTCTAGCTTGACGTCCGTGCCAAGCAAGGCTGGAGCCTCCTCCAACCTTCACCAGTCCTCATTCTCCTCCGCCAACCTCAACTTGGCTACATATTCAAGCGCAGTCATGTCCAGAACACTAGACCAAGGTACTCTCACGTCACTCGAGACAGATGATCCTTCTAGAGTTTACAAGGATATCACCGCAGTACTCTGTCAACCTCGAACCAAGTTGCTCGAGATTGAGCTCCTAGGGAAAAGTCATCCTATTCCTCCTGGTAAAAATTTTCTCTACGAAGAAAACAGTCTTGCGATTTCAAAAGTCACCCTAGTCCAGGCCTTCGTTGCTGCCCGTCAGATTTTCTCTCGGCTTCTCAGAGGTTGCCCGGATGGAAGGAGTGACGAACTTCGAAATGCCACTGCTGTCATTCTTCTCATGGATCCGGAACACCTCACAGCAGCAAATGCACGGAAGCGACTGATACAAGCGCACCCGAAAGGCCCCGATGGTGACCTCAAAGCTGTCTTGAAGCAGGAATTGCTATTTGTCAATAGTTTTCTGACATCTCGACTCCATCGACATACCAAATCACCAACTCTTTGGGGCCATCGCCGTTGGGTTCTGGAAATCTCCCAATCACTGCAGATAGAAAATGATGTGGGAGCAGAATTTCGACACATCGTGCTAGTAGCAGCAGAGAGACATCCACGAAACTACTATGCTTGGTCCCACGCACGTTGGATGGTAAACAACTTCGGCGTGGTCGACGAGACGCAATCGGCTATCTTGCACGCAACTCAAGACTGGTGTTTGAGACATCCTTACGATACATCGGGCTTCTCGTTTCTACTCTTCTGTTTAGCTCCACAAGATTGTTCAGATAATCCAGGGCAGGAAGATATTAGTGAAGATGTATTCAGAAATATCCTTCGCCTGGCTATCTCGTTCCAATGGACGCATGAGTCGGTCTGGGTGTTTCTCAGGACTTTGGCTGCCTCTAGAATTAGCCGATTAAGCGGAACCCCCTCTTTTGAAGAGGAAGTGGCTGGACTGCAAGCAGCTTGCCCAGAAGATCACCATGCTCAATTGACGCTAAAAGGTGCCATTGAGTGGTCTCGTAAATATCATGGAAACTAACCGGATGAACCACAAAAGATGTCAGGAGAAAGTCGAAAGGGGGTGAAGTGTTCTAGAAGCCGAGGAAGCAGGCAATCACGCGTGATGCTTGTGGGTCAATCGACTCAATCCATCCGCGCAGATCATCTTGGGTAATACTGTACAGTACTGTACCGTAGGACTGTACGAAGTAGGAGAACCGCAGCATGGGCAGGGGGTCCTATGAATATCCCACCCGAAGAATTGAAGATGCCAACAATGCAAATCACGAATGGTGTGCGGGCGGGCTTCCGATTCATGTCAGTTGAGGGAGGGTTGACCAGTGAGGATCCGGACGAGTTCCAGGACACCTCGACCAGGTGTCGACTTGCACGCTCGAGACCTCATGCAGTCGAGACGAATCTGGCACGCTCTCCAGGTTCCCTCGACGTGAGAAGGGCAAGCCAAGGTTCATGCTTGATGCTGGTTCTGGATCTGAACTTCTTACCGTATGGCGGTCGGCGTTCGTAGGCTCGTGTGAGAGACAAGGTCGTACGAACTTCGAAGAGCTTGATATCGATGTTAGACTGTGAGTCGGCGTCGTGTTCAGGGAGGATGGGGGAGGAAGGGGGAGGAGGAGGGAGAATGTGGATTCTCAAAGTGCACGGTAGGTGTCCCGGATCAAAAGCAGAGGTACGCAGGTAGAAGTTGTAGGCGAAGAACGATTCGAGTCGACCGCATGGGTGAAGATATGAAATGGCATCGTCGAATCATGGCCAAGCAGAATCCATACGGAGTACTGTAGTAATTGTACGGACGGTACGGCGGACGGTACAGTACGGCGGACAGTGCAGGACGAATGTACGTTGTACGCCCGTACAGTACTCCGTACCACGATCCGGACCACTCCTATCAGTCATCCAGTCATACCATAATAGTCTGTGCCCCTCCCCCGAGGTGAATTACTTGTATGCTTGAGTGGGACTCTGTGGGAGAAGGGTGCGTCGGTGGCAAGAGCCAATGCTCGTGTATGCATTCGTCCCATTGCATTCCGGCTTGGGGCCAGTCTGGTGCCATGCCATCGCCATCCGCATCCCAGGTGGCGGAGGAGATTCGAGATTCGAGATTCGAGAGGAAGACCAGAAAGGCCAATCGGCCAAAATGCCAAAATGCAAAAGGCTCCCAACTTCCAAGGCGGCGTCGAAATCTCGACTACGAAGTACTTGCTGTCTGTACAACTGCACAGAGTATCAGACCGGAGGCGACGGAGTACAGTAAATTTCCAATCTGCCCACCCCGGTCCACGGCTCGGTTGGGATTAGCGGCTCCCCTGCACCCAATCAGCGCGATCGCATGAGCAAGGGTTCCCTGAGAATGGGCCCTGATCGAGAAGTAGGCCCATCCGGCAATCCAGATTCCACTCTCCAGTCCCCCTCTCAAGGGTCCACCGCCCCTTGACTGATTGGTCAAGT
Organism: Amylocarpus encephaloides; assembly: GCA_019669835.1. Classification (NCBI taxonomy): domain Eukaryota; kingdom Fungi; phylum Ascomycota; class Leotiomycetes; order Helotiales; genus Amylocarpus; species Amylocarpus encephaloides. The sequence goes on along the minus strand of MU251443.1, from coordinate 18,682 downwards.
CCCGTCGGCCCCATCGTCTCCCTCCTCGTTAAAGCTGCTTCCTCGCCAGCCGTCCTCCTCGCAATCCTTCTTATACTTGGCCGTACGCAAAAGCCACTCTTCCTTGACATCTCTGAAAAGTTTGGTCCTTCGGTCATCTCGAGTGTGTGTTCCCTTCTCTGCTTCATCACTGTCGTTACGCATTTTTCTCTTCACGAAGACTAGAGAAGAAGTTCCGCAACACAAGCACACACCTGTGGGCCTTGTCGCGCGTTCATTTAATCATAGCAAAAGGTACGTGCCAACATGTTCCCTGCTCCTCGGCTTCTGCCATCAACATCAACATCAACGCCAACTTCGACTTCGACATCAACATCGACATCGAACGTGACGCATTCTCCCTGCCCATCATCAACAGCGTCTGCCTCCCTCCGCCCCTTCTCCGGAAGCCAATTGCAATAAATAGCCCGGTCGAGTGGCAGGTGGGATTTGGAGGGGAAGGAGCAACAACGTCGGGTGATAAAACACTGAGTTTCATCCGAATCCGCCAACTTCTGCTTCCGCCACAACGCGAACTTGCATCCATTCATCCATTGTCCTTTGCCATCATCTCATTGTCGTCTTCGCTGGCATCGAAGCCAATAAATCATTCCATTGAGCCTGGGCTGACCTGAAGAAAGTTACACTGTACCAGCATAATACTCATCCGCCATGTTCACCCGAACTCTCCTCCCGGCTCTCGCTGCCGTTGGTCTCGCAAACGGTGAGTCGTTCCATCTATCATTCCTCTAGTCACGAGCCACCGCGGCATCGTGGCATTCTCAATTGAGACCGAGAGTCCATCCAACGACGTCGCGAGAGCCGAATAACTGCAGATGGAACAATGACTGACGGGAATTCCATCTAGCCCAAACTGCAACCATCTGCTCCCAACCTACCATTACCCTTGCCTCCCAGGCCGATGCTTCAGCGCTCGCAAACTGCGCGACCATCTCAGGCGCCATCGTCATCTCGCCCAGCGCCTCGGGTACTATTAGTGTCGATGGACCTCAACAGGTCGTCGGGGGGTTCTCGGCCCTGAACGCGGGCAACTTGGTCACCTTGGGAAGTACAACCATTACATCGATTGGGGGAGATTTCACTCTCACCAACTTGACCACCCTCTCCACTCTGTCCTTCGGTTCTCTCAAATCGTGCAAGAACATTGCATGGAGCGCCCTTCCGGCTCTGCCTGAGCTCACATTCGCCGCCACCGTCAGCAAAGCAACCTCCGTCGTCATCACCAACACCTTCTTAAGCTCTCTCGACGGCATCAACTTGCTCACCTGCGAGACCCTTGACATCAACAACAACAACCGTCTCAATACCTTCAGCACACAGATCGCGAACGTGACCAACCAGTTGACCATCGATTCCAACGGCGTCAACTTGGCGGTCAGCTTCCCCAACCTGATGACCGTTGCTAATGCTACCTTCAAGAACGCTTCAAGCATCACCGTTCCGTCCTTATCGACTGTTAGCGGGTCCCTTGGATTCTACGGCACCAACATGGAGAGCGTGTCGGCGCCAAATTTGACTAGCATCGGCGGAAAGACCCTTGGTGTCGATGGTGGTGGATTGGCCTTTGTTGGAAACGCCAAGCTTGCCAACATCTCCATGCCCCGGCTCAACCAGGTTTCAGGTGCCTTCCAGATAGCCAACAACTCCGCGCTTACGGCTATCTCTTTCCCATCGCTCTCAAAGGTTGGCGGTGCCATCGATTTCTCCGGCAACTTCTCCACGTGCGTATTTTGTAGATCCGAAATATGGAGTCAAGGCTAACCCGTGATTCAGTCCTGAGCTCCCAGCTCTTACTCAAGTTTCCGGTGGTTTCAACGTCCAATCAACCGCCCAGATTGATTGCAGCACCTTCGACCAGGAGAAGGGGACCGTCATCCTTGGTGCTAACGACAAGGCCTACACTTGCCTGACCACTGCCGACGCACAAGCCGGTGTTGGATCCGCGACTACCTCGGGTGGCAGCTCCAGCTCCACCAGCAAGGCCGCTGCTGCATCGTACGGCATCAACGAGGCTGTCGCTGGTCTTTCCGTCGTGGGTGGTCTGTTGCAAATGTTGCTGTAAAGCATTGGGACGTTCGGCGTTATTCCTTTCAACCAAATTAGACCTAATCTGCCACGCTTCCATTTTGTCTGCTGTTACTTCGACTCTGCCTGCGAGGTCCATGGAATCTGTCTTATCGAATCCAAGCAATTGAGCGTTTTGGTCCAGTCTTTCCTTAGGATCTGCATTAGGAGCAGAACGGAAAGGCGGAGAGCATGCTATCATAATGTCATGTGGCTGTCTTCCGTAGGGGATTGCATAGTTGGTGCGGTGGCCTGTTGAATGGGGGAGATGTGCGGGTGTGAGATGGACCAGGGAGAGGACCATGACTCTAGGACTACGAGATTCCGTAAACTGTACATTGAACTTACGAGCTTTTAATGCCCTGTTTTACTTGTGATGATCTTTGCCTTGACCCTCTCTCCCTTGGGTGAATCGCCAAGCTATGGTGATCTTTGCTCTGTCTGACAAGGTACTTTGTTACACCAATGACCCAAAATCTTTTTGTCGTCCGTCCTTGTATCGGATGCAGGTCCTCGTCAGTGGCGGCTGGTGACAAGCACCGCATTTTGATGCTGCCCGCAGATCTGCATGTAGGTTTTCGGGTCGTGTGAAACGGACGGCTCCAGGAAAGGCTTGATCAGGTTTCTTATTTTCATTGTGTTACGAAGTGAGCGAGGGGATTGGTTAGTTCGTTTCAAGGAGGAAGGGGGGGCTGAGGAGGTAGGAGAGGTGGGATTGGAGAAGGCCGGGTTTGGGACGAGGCTGTGGGTTTGGGTTGGTTCTGGGTTCTTTCTGGGAGAGCGGTGGTTCTCGCAATGAGAGATGGGTCGATCACCAGTGGACAATTCATATGTATTGATTATTGGTTACTGGTATCAGAACGCTGTTTACTTGATTCTACTTTCAACATGGGAATTCGATTTCATCCCAACCCCACGGAGATGCTCAAAAACGCAGGCTGACCGTGTACTTCATTGGGGAGATGTGTACGAAGGCTGGAAGGTTAAGATGCTCGGCGAAGCTGCTTTACAGATTCGCCTTGGGCTTGTCTTGCTTCATCATCGTGTCGGCTACGATGCGGCGTTGGATCTTGCCCGTCGCTGTTTTGGGCATGTTGTCTGTGAAGTAGATCTGCAATATCTATGAGTACTGGATTCCCTCCGGTCCATGGAAGTAATCGACTCACGTTCTTAGGAATCTTGAACTTGGCAACCTTCTCAGAGACCCAATCCCTAAGCTCCTTCTCGCTCATATTCTGCCCGCTCTTAGGCACAATGGCGACACCGACGTCCTGTCCGTACATCTCGTCTGGAATGGCGAAGCTGACCGCCTCGCCGATCTTGGGATGTCGTGCAAGGACGTTATCGAGCTCGATAGGACTGATCTTCTCTCCACCTTTGTTGATCAATTCCTTGATACGGCCAGTGATAATCACATAGCCATCTTTATCCAGTTTGCCCTGGTCACCAGTTCTGAAGTATCCGTCTTTGGTGAAGGAGGATTTGTTGGCTTCAGGGTTGTTTAAGTACCCACGTGTCACATTCTCGCCCTTGATACAGATCTCGGCTTCTGAACCTTGAGGGACGGTTTTGCCTTCTCCGTCTAGAATTACTACCTCGACGCCCTGTCCAACTCCCACACTTCCTGGTTGGCGTTTACCTGGAGGCAGTGGGTTCGATGTCATTTGGTGAGCTGCTTCTGTCATGGCGTAGGCTTCAAGCACTGGAGCGTTGTATGTCTCCTCTAGTAGGTGGAAGATGGTGGGTGACAATGGAGAGGAACATGATCGAATGAATCTGATATTGGGTTTCGTCTGAGGTGGTGGGTTCTTCAGAAGGATCTGGTGGATGGTTGGCACAGCAGTGTACCAATTCGCCTTGTGTGTAATGAAATCGTCCCAGAATTCAGACGCTGAGAACTTTGGGGGCACAATCACCGAACCACCCGAGTAGAGAGGGGCCAAGAAGCCTGCTAATAGCCCGTGGACGTGGAAAAGAGGCATGACGAGCATCGTCCGGTCCTCAGGGGTGAGCTGGTATGTAGCCTTGATATTCTTCATCGTCCGCGTGAGGTTTCGGTGCGTTAACGGGACAGCTTTCGGCCTACCAGTTGTACCGCTTGTATGAAGAACGAGAGCGATATCGTCTGGCTGAGCCTGCTCGACCTTCTGATTTCCCTTGCCCTTGAGTTTTCCCTCGTCTTTCACGACCAGTACCACTTCTTGTCCATTCCAATAGCATTCTGCAATGGCAGCCTGGTATTTCCTCGCGGCTCTAACTGCTGGTCCATCTTTCTCAAAGGAGCCCTTTGGCACAAGAGCAACGGCAGATTTCAGATCGTCGATATAGAATTCGAATTCCTCCTGTTTATATGCTGAGTTCAGGGGCGCTGCAATTCCTCTCTGCCATGCACTCGCAAGAAATGCAACTATGAATTCGTATGTGTTGGGTAGAGCGATTGATACTGCTGCTTGCGGTGTAACACCTAGCTTTGCAAGCTTCTTTTGAAAGGACGAGATCTCGGCGGAGAGAGTTTTGTAGGAGACTATGAGAGCATGGGGTTTGCTAGGAATTATGACAGCGGTAGAACTGTCTCCAGAGGAGAAGGAGTTGGAGAGAGTGGTAGCCATTTTGGCTTCGGGAACACAAGCTTTTAGACGAGCTGTATGACTGGACACAGTACAGTAGGTAGGTACCAAGGAGAGAATGCAATTGATGCTCAAAACTCAGCCCAGAAAAGAAGAAGTTCCAGGAGCTTTTTATTTGTGCCCAGAACCATTTTTTTTTCAAAAAGTCGACCCTTCTTGGACCAGGTGACGTGACAGAAGCTAGCTTGAATCTGTTTGACCTTCCCGAGACTACCTCTTTATCGCCGTCCGGACCGCGAGAAGCCGGGCCGGCAAGCGGGTGTACTTCGGTCCAACCGACTTAAATGCCGCCATGTGGCGTCTCCGCTCGACGTGCTCCAGCCTCACGCATCAGGCTGTGAACCACATTTCACGATCAAACTCCAATTGAGAAAAAAATCGGTCAACAACATGTCCAACAACTCGGCGCAACCTCCTAGAGCGGGTCTTTCTTTGTACGCGAACCTTCTTGACCCAAATTCTTCAGCGACAGTCTCGAGGGGCCCAGTTGTATTCAAGAACAATTCCTCTGATGCGCCGGAAGATGCTACTTCCAAGAAGCCCCAGATAGATGCTGGTATGTAGTCTTGTCCAAACCCGAGTTCACATCCATTTGCTCACCTTGTGTGTCTGCTTCTAATAGCCACGTTACGATTTCAGCCAACCAAGAGGCCGCAGCCTGCTCAAAAGCCGAAACCCAAATCACAATTCCCCAAACCTGTCGCGCCTACAGCAGAATGTCTAGAAAGCTCACCAGCACCCATCGTCAAGGCGCCTATCGTAGCAAAACCAGCAGTAAAGAGCACATTGGCTGATTGGACTGCCACTGGAGATGATGACGACGTGAATGGATTCTATGCTGGCGAGAAGCGTCAACGAGGAGGTCGGAAGCGCAGAAAGAACAAACACAGAGAGGAACGTCTCACCGTTCAAGACTGGGATGATATATACGATCCAGCTAGGCCAAATAGCTACGAGGAGTATAAGCACAGCGACGAGAAGATCAGGGAAATAAGGGATTGGAAAGATCGTCTGTACGCCCATAGAATGGCACGGAAATCCGGGAGTGAAAAGGACAGTGATGAGGAAGAGGATCATCGACCACAAATGAGCAGTAGGAATCTCTTACTGGTAATAGGTTTAAGCTTACTAAGTCTTGCCAGATCAATTTGCGCCTCCCTCAAACTACTCTTTCGCACCTCCGCCTATTGATCCTCCATCACCAAAGGAGAAAGCAACCAAAGACGAAAATGTTGATCCATATAGCCCTACCCTTACAAGTAGCCTGCCACCACCTCCCCCTCCACCAAAAAATCATCCCCCGGCAGTTTCATCCGGCGCGATATCCCGAGCACCAGTTCGATACAATCTTCCTCCAGCGCCCAGTGAACTTCCCGCTTCGGAAGCAGAACTCGAGCAAGCACTTGCTGCTGAACCGGGTGACGCCGAGGGTGGAGAAGATGAAGCACCTCGCTCTCTTCGACCAGGCCAGAAATGCTTTGCGGAACGTCTCATGTCCAAGTACGGCTGGAGCAAAGGCACCGGTTTGGGTGCTGACGGCTCAGGAATCGTCAATCCCCTTCGTGTGCAGATTGAAAAGAGGAAGAAGAAATCCGATGCCGAAGGTGGTGGATTTCGTGATCCTCCTGGTGGCAGAGGCAAGATTATTGGGGGTAAGAAGAACGTACCTGAGAAGGATTCTGAAGGGAAATATGGTCCCATGTCCGAGGTTATCGTTCTGAGGAATATGGTATCTGGCATGGATCTTGATGAAGAGCTTGAAGAAGGAGGCTTGATGCAAGAGATTGGACAGGAATGTGATGAGAAGGTAATATTCGAATTAACCCCCTTTACAACTTCTCGGCTCATTTTCGATGCAGTACGGCCGTGTAGAGAGAGTCTACATCGACAGAGGTGCGGAAGCACCAAAGGTCTTCATCAAATTTACGAATCAGTTATCGGCTTTGCGAGTCAGTTATTCCCTTCCATAGCACTTTTTCAACTGTGCTAATTCTTCCTCGTAGGCTGTCAATGCACTCGAGGGTCGAATATTTAATGGCAATGCTATTGCTGCGTTGTTCTACGATACGGAGATATTCGAACAGGGCAACTATAATGCATAAAGTCGTAGCAATGCAACATGTATTTGATAGATATTTCCCAAAATTGTAGGAATACAATGCCACGTTCCCCGAGTTTTTGATGGTACAATCAGTTAAATGTAGCTCGCTCGAAACATCTGTGAGCTGTTACGACAAAAAGACATTTAAGCTCCTCCATCTTCAAGAGATAGGGGTGAAAAGGCTACCATGAATGACTATGGTTTTGTTGCATATCGCACAGCGTATTTCCAACTCTTATGTTATCTTCGTTCATCTATGCTAAGTCGATGTCCCATCCAAGGGAATTAACATAACCGAGAAGAGTTACGACCAGTCTTAAAGATTTTGCTGCATCCCGCGCAGCGTATTTTCCAGCTCTTGTCGTGCCTCTGCTTGATCATTCTTGGCTGACCTCAGATCCCAGACAATACCTTCGAGTGAGAGAAGGTCGGTAGAAGTTGTAGCAAACATTCAAAGTTTTTACTGCAAATCGCATCTTCATATGATCGCACCAAGGTCGATTCACACAAAGAACAATTACTTCAAATGAGGGGAGTTGTCACGAGAGTGTGAGGTTTTGTTACACGTCGTAGCGCTTGGTTTCAAATTCTTGTTGTATATTCACTCAATCGCTTCCGCTTGATATCACATTCAATGGAAATAATCCAAACGAGAGAAGTTAGGACGGGAGTTACAGGGTTTGTCACGTAAAGTATGGCGTACTTGTCGCATTCTTGTGTTATAATTTATAGTACAGTACATTACATGTATACAATCCTTCGGTGTTTGTCTCTATCTCCCAGGTGAGCCGGCTCCAACGTGTTCATGCATAGTAGCTAAGAGGTTCTTTGCATCTCTTCGACCTTACTTACCAAGAACAATAACTGCCCTAAACCAGCAGCCTCGGTGTGTCTTCGCATTGGAGGATGGAGATACTCAATGCCTTGCCAATTGCACATTGTTCTGTATATCCAAAGGAAGACAAGATGAGAGGCGTTAGAGACATTGTTGAAAGATCGGAGAGTGATCAGTAAAGTCTACACAACAACGAACTATGCTTTGAACAACTTACACATTCCAGAAATTGTTTCCTAGTAGGAAAGATCCCATTCGGATTTCATTCGGGGTGACAAACAACTTGCCATCGAGGCCTAATATAGCTGTAGCAAGGAGAAAAGAGTCATAAAAAATAAGTTATAAGCTATCTAGATAGTAGGGTCTCCATTTACGAGAACTATGGCGCCAGTCCCTATGAAATGCATACACCACATAGCAAATCCGCCCATCGATATCGAAGCACCAACAAGGAGCTACCTAGAGCATGGTCAGCCCATCGCCTGTAGATAGCCTAGGAACCGCATACTAACTGTAACTTCCTTTCCAGCCTGTTCTCCTGTGGAGCATTTCAAATATTGCCTCTAAGAGCCCGCATAGCTGGTCATATGCGATAAGACGAGGATTCCAGGATTGTAGCTTCTGGTGAGAATCTGTCCTTTGAGTGACGTGGGGTTGGTGCCAGAGAAGGTGGTCAAGTTCATGATCTTCGGTTGCTCCTGGGATATGTATACAGAATCCACAATGGCCCTTTAAACTTGGATAACAGGGCGATTGCGAGACCCCAGAAGCTGATCAGGTTTGGGATGTGCTGAAGCGATATAATGAATATCAAGGACGCATCTCGAGTATCCAAAATTTTGTGACTGGCGATCTACGAGAAGGCAATACCCAAGAGAGAGCGATGGGGGGAAGGCAACTAAGTCGCACGAGTTCGAACGTTGACGAACATCGAGGGATGCGATGAGGATCGAGGCCTAATGTGAAGGGCAGAGAATCCCCGTGGAATATTGATATTATGAAACGTCTTCCTAAGAAACATGGGTCCACGGCTAGAAAGCGATGGTAGGAAATATTAGATCTTGGAAGCCAAGATCTGGGCTAGAATCTACTTCAGATCTTCAAAGTAGAAAGCACAATGGAACGCTCAAACCGCACTCGATCTCCGGAAAGGTCACCCTAGATGGAAGATACGGCAATGATTAATAAGACTAGGCTAAGCAAAGAGAGGAAAGCACTAGTGAGGTCTCTCGAGGCCGAAGGCACAGGCATTTGACAACAAAGAAAAGATTTGAGAAATTATTCAACTAAGAGTTTGATATCACAACACCCTAACAGTTCGTCTTTTCGAGGATAATATCACTGTAGTTATGCTGGTCAGCTGGTCGATGCCATGGTCGTCAAATACAGCTAACAATTCGAACCTATCTCTCTTCTCTCTCTTCAACCGCCTCATCTGCCTCAATGACATCAGGCGCTTTCCATCCAGTCCAAGCCTGGACGAAGGACATTATGACTGCTAAGCCCACCCCTGCTAAGAACAGCGCTTTCAAACTTTCCGTGTATCCATCAACGGCAATGACCCTCTCGATACCCTCCAGACTCTTTACTAGAGCCGGACTTCCGAGCAGTTTCCTGACTAACTCCTCTCTGCCCTCTAGACCGCCGTTCTCACTGAAACCTTGCTCGAGTCTCGCTTTGAGCACGCGAATGAATAGGCCACCTCCAATTGCAGAACCAAACGATCCCGCAAATCCGCGGAATGTCGTAAGTAGGGACGTAGAGATGAAGTGAGTAGCTAGAGGCGTGAGATGGAGGAGATGCGCAAGGGTATAGTTGAGCGCAGCTCCCGTAAACAGGCCATTGACGAAAACAGCAAGGAAGTATAGAGGGGGGGCTGTTGAAGCATTTGAGATCTGCGAGAGGACGAAAAGGGAGATTGCGAAAAGTACATAAGATAGTACGCATGGTCTGTAAAAGGTTAGAAACGAAGAAGCTATAGTGTTGTAGTAGACATACAGCCAAAAAGAACCGGTGCGCTTGATGTGAAGCCAACCAGCGAGTATGCCTCCTGTTGCAAACCCCAAATTTGTAGGAATCAGAATCGTCCCTGCTGAAGCAGGCGACCAGCTCAGAACGGCTATGGCGTATGCGGGTGTATAGAAAAGTACCATCCAGCGAGCAGCCATAATGCCTAGCTGCGCGATGCAGGAAAGAAGTGCGCCGCGAGACTTGAGAACAGCAATTGGAATAATTGGCTCAGTGGTAAAATACAACTCGACCGTGACGAATGCTACCAAAAAGAGTACCGATATGCCAATCGGGGGCCACAGCAACTTTGGCCAGGACATACCAAAGAGGAAGAGACATATGCAACTTGCCTGGTTTCGTAAGCTAAGACGAGTTGAAAGGACAGGAAAGGGGTTAGTTGAACAAAGACTTACCAGGAGAAGTGCCCCTAGATAATCTATCTTCGCCAATTTCTGGCCGATAGTCAAGTCGTTGGCTTCCTTACGACCAGAAGTAAAAGTCTTCGGAATACTAAAGAATATCCCAATTCCAGCAACGACTGCTATCGGGCTTTGTATCCAAAAGAGGAACCTCTGTGAAAGCATTAACACACTTATTGACAAACCGGAGAGGTTAATGTACCCATCCAGTAACGTTCAGCAAAGAGCCGGCAATAACAGCGCCTAGAGAGACACCCATAGTAAAGCAGGTATTCACAAGGCCAATAAATAGCCCTCTCCTTTTCTTCCCAGACAATTCCAAAACCAAGACGAAAGAGATGGTAATGATACCAGCTCCTCCCATGCCACTGAAGACTCGACCAAGAAGAAATATTTGAACATTTGGAGCTTGGGATGTGACAATGCCACCTAACGAAAATAGCAAAGATGCAACGAATATACAGTTTCTCGGTGAGAAGATTTGAGCTAGACGAGCAGCTAGTGGCGATGCGCTAGACATGGCAATCTATGAGAGGGTCAGAGATGTTTCACTGAGATGCGAGATATCAGAACTCACCAAGTAAGCTGATGTGAACCAACTAGCAGAATCGAAGGCATCCAGGTCCTCTGCAATTTTCGATTGCGTCGTTGTTATTCCCGACATGTTCGAAGCTATAATTGATTAGTCGAATTGGGTTAGACGAAGACAGAAGACCGACCTTGCAAGAATATCAAACCCCAAACACTCAACATTATCAAAATTCCTCTGCCCGTGCCGACATATTGATTTGCACCATCCGGATTCACAGGGTCTTGGGCATCGCCATCTCGGTGGGATTCTGTCAAAGTCCTTGAGCTCGTATCATCAACAATATCCCCACGAAGCAGAGGAGTCGCTTCCCCCACAATAACTCCACGTTCTTGTGAAGCCATTGCCTCAAAGAGAGTTTGTTTGTTTTATGCCTCGTCGCTACCCTGCAAGAAGCCACCTAGGAATGAAATGAATTCGATAATAACAAAGTTAGGAAATATTGCAATGCTCTCAAGACATAATTTTATCGAGAAGGACAGATATGATGACTTGGAATTGAGAAGAAAGAATAAACATATCGTCGCAGGTCATCATGATAGATTAGGTTCTAAAACGATCCCCTAGATTGATAATCAGGAAGCAAAGATCCGGACATTCGGGCTTTGGTTACATATCAATGGCCCGACTTCGGGTAAATTCACTAGGAAGCACCACCCTGCAACGCAACCAGCTGTTCTATATATATATATATATATAAAACAGGCCATTAAATGGTCTCCAAAGTGTTAAGACGGTTCAGTCAAATGTCCTAAATTTAAATTCCACAAAATTGTTTTTTTTTCTGGAAAAAAGGTTGGAACACGGGGACTATATAATCTCACAAGTACAGTTTTCCGCCCAACTTTTAGCTGCTCCATCAAGTAGGCTCGCTAGATTAGATCGCGGAATATATCAGATTCTTAGAATATAGAGATATTAAGAGTGCGAGGATTTGCACGCCGTACACCCCCTAAATGATCGGCCCCTTGATTCGCTTATACTGTAGGGATAATCTAGTAGAATGTCCTCGTGAAGCGAGGGGACTGATCTTAAATGTCCTATCTAGGATAAGAGAATAGCTTAATTTCTCTAGCTTTCAGTGTAACATCCTATAAAGGTAGCTAAGGATTAGCTGGGGTCTGGGTGCACTATGAACAAATCCTCGCGCTATTACTCCAAGGAACGGCTTTCTAGTCCATATTTGCAAGGAGAGGCCAAGTGAATCAATGTAAATATTACTCCATTCTTCGTTGACAGTGATCTGCTGCCCTACCTACACTCTATCCCAGAATCCCTATGTCCAACCTCTCGAATCAATTAAGCGCATGGGACGATGTATGGCCCAATTGCATCTGGACGCGAGTCCTGAAAGAAGTCTAATTCTACTCCTCCAACGCTTGTAATCGAGAAAGTCCGAGTCTTGCCAGGTTTGCACGGAAAACTGGCGACAGTGTAATTGTTGCCTGGGAAAACCTGTATTTTCCCATAATTACTCGCGATTGCGGGCGTGGATTTGTACGTAGTTCCACTTGTAGCTAGACCAGAAAGTAAAGCGAAGGATAGGCCGCCGTCCGAGCCAACCTCCTGTTCAATACCAGAGTAGTAGAAGTCTGGCTGGTTTGGGTAGGCTAAATCGGAGGAATATGGGAATTGGAAGACAAGTGAGCAAGTGCCAAGATAGGGAGCGACAGCTGGAATGTCGAAGTTGAAGAGCGTGTCATTCGTCCCAGAGATATGAGCCGTGTATGAATTTCCAAATGCGGTCTCGGGGGATTCGGAAGAAGTTGGCACAATGAGATGTGGGTACTGAAATGTACCGGACCCGATATCTTTTGGACAAGACACAGTTGCCGCTGGGGTACTTGGTGTCTTTGTGCTAGAAGCTGGATCTCTAGCCACCGAACTTGAGTCTGGCCGACCAAGAACTGTGCATGCAAAAGCTCCCGCGCGCAATTGGATTGCTTGACAACCTGTCTTATCCTCTTTAGAGTCGCTGTAGATGTTGTGACTCCCATCAGCTCCAGGTCCTGTGGCCGGACAAGCAAGCCAATTCGAGTTCTGGTTGTATTGAACAAGGAAGTCATCCGAGAAGGCGAAGGGGATATTGCCTGACACTCCCTGGGTGCATTGCAACTGTGAAGTGTTTTCCAAGATGATACATGTGTGCCCCTGTGAGTCCTTCATTGTTCCGCTGTCGATAATGTAGGAGTTCTGAGGAAAGGAACCACCAACTCTTGGTTGGCCAATTGCATCCTGTCGGACCATTCCGTCAGGTAGTCCCAATGCATCCAAGTAGAAATTGCAGGGAATAGCCTCGCGAGGGACAACAATTCCCAATGAGGAGGCGGCGAGGCCAAGAAGTATAATGAGAGAGGGGGTTGCTTGGAATTGACAAGGCATTGTGGCCAGTATTTCAATGGATTTGAGTAAATGAGATTTAGAGACTAACAATAAGCTATCTCAAAATCAAGTGTATTTGAGAACTGTGTTTTTAACGAGTAAAAGAAGAACAAGGCTGATTTAAGGATGTTTAGTGACTTTGAAGATGGCTGGAGTGACTTCTGAAAAGGCCGAGGAATGTTTCTTATATCTGCGGAATTCAGATAACATTCCTAGATCCAGCTTGCTAAGGCCTTTCCGTTGAGCAACCAGATTTTACTGTTGTCTTTTCCCTTCCTCGCCCATTGGGTTAGCATTTACCCCTCTGTGCCCCCTGGACTTCGTATTTCTCCATCTTGTCAGTACGAAGTGGCAGCTGATGAGCACCAAGGATCGGTCGCCCTGCAGGTTTGCGGGGAAAAGGCACGAAATTATACATGAGTTGCAGCATCACCGTCATTGGCGTGTTGTTAATTATCCTCACCTATCACCCGCAAGGGAGTGTTGCAAGACCGGGTGGCTTGCGCCACTTTGTCGACAAGAATTTCAAAGTTCAACCTCGAGTGAACAAGGTTATAAACTTTCTCATCGTCATCTCGGGGAATACCAGCCTCGTCAAACACCGTTGCGTGATACCTTAGATTCAGTTCCTGCTGGTGGCCGTCGATTCTCCGTACGGAGGTATGGGAGCTTCGCACATGCCGATTGTAACGAGGCACAGCTATGAGCCTTTTTCTCTATAAGAATTCTTGAGCGTTGATGTATCTGAGAAAGCAGTCTTGGTAGGACGAAGTACCAGAGAAGAAGAGAGCGTCAGGGAGACAGACTATGGGCTTTGCGAGACGCTGACCAAGGTCACCGACAAATCAGATTCGGTATTCAAAAAAATAGAAGTGAGGATAGAAAATCTTGTGGTGTGATACAAGTTGAAAATTTACTCCGGAAGGGTGAAGAACAACGTTTCTCAGCGATTCGGTGAACCGCTTCTTCAGAGTTATTGAAGGCTGACTAATCCACGGCGGAGGAATACTGATCAGGTGATCGTCAGATAAGCGAAAGCCGACGCCCTCTGTTAATTTCCACGCTAAGATAACAAAAAGGTTCATCCCACTTCATGCTTCATGGGCAAGCTTGCGACTTCTCAGCAATCGAGAAATCTCGACTGATCATGGGAAAACTCAAGAACCCCAAGCGCAACAGCGCCTCGGCAGCTTCACCATACGCCAAAGCTCAAGCTACCACGAACAATGTCTTCAAGTTCAACACCAATGTCGGCCAGCACATTCTCAAAAACCCCGGTGTCGCCGAGGCCATTGTCGCAAAATCTTTCCTCAAGCCTTCGGACACGGTTCTTGAAGTCGGTCCTGGAACGGGAAACTTGACAGTCAGGATACTGGAGAAGGCTAAGAAGGTTATAGCGGTGGAATTGGATCCTAGGATGGCCGCTGAGGTGACCAAGAGAGTGCAGGGGAAACCTGAGCAGAAGCGACTGGAGGTGCTACTTGGAGATGTTATAAAGATGGAAACATTGCCTCCTTTTGATGTTTGCATAAGTAATACGCCGTACCAGGTTGGTGTTTCCCGCGAGTGCCTTTACTTAGTTTATCCGCATCTCATGGAGGTAGGGCTAACTTACTACCTAGATTTCCTCGCCTCTCGTGTTCAAACTCCTGTCTCTCCCAAACCCACCCCGTGTCTCAGTTCTCATGTTCCAACGAGAATTTGCGCTCCGCCTCACAGCGCGCCCAGGCGACTCCCTCTACTGCCGCCTAAGCGTAAATGCACAGTTTTGGGCCAAGATTACACACATCATGAAGGTGGGCAAGAACAACTTCAAACCACCGCCACAGGTCGAGTCCAGCGTCGTCCGGATAGAACCCAAAATGGGGAGCGAGAGACCAGGTGTGAGTTGGGACGAGTGGGACGGCATGCTCCGAGTATGTTTTGTGAGGAGAGGTCGTACGATGAGAGCTTCCTGGCTAGGCAGCCGAGAGGTATTGGCGATGTGCGAGAGAAATTATAGAGTTTGGTGTGCTATGAATTCCATTCCGCTGGACGATACACCCATCTCTGATGATGCAGCCGATGATGAAATGGAAGTGGGCTCTGCCCCAGCTCAAGCAGCAAACGAGGAGGAATGGGGCGGCATCTCCGATGAAGACGACGATACGCCCGCTTTCTTTAAGGAGTTGAATTCCAAGTCACATCCTGCTAGCAAGACTCCTAGCAAGAAGAAGAAGACTAGAGTCGCGGAGCTGGTGAGGGAGAAAATAAGAAAAGTACTGGAAGACGTCACGGAGCTAGCCGACAAGAGAGCGGGAAAGTGCGACGAGAATGACTTTTTAAGGCTTCTTTCTGCGTTCAACGAAGAGGGTTTACATTTCTCGTAGGCGACATGGACTACTAGGCTGTGTTTCATACACTATGGACTATTTTGCAGCATTTAGCATGGCGTTGTTGGAGTTTGGTAGAACATCTACGGCAAAAGTGTCGATTAGTTTGGTGTCTTGGGATCGGGGGGATGCTGAGTACTATCATAAATAAGGTTATGCTCATAGTGGAGTTTTATAATCATGAACATCATTACTATCGTGACTTTCATATAGTCAACACCGTATCATCACTTCCCATAAAGGCCCCTTGACCTTTCTCCAGAACGCCGACGTCAACGCCCATTTGCTTGTCTGATCACGCTCTTGCAGAGCCTCTAGACTGTTCAGCTCTACCAGCTGGTCTCGTCGACTTCCTTCTCGGCTGGTAAACATCATTGAAATTCATCACCACGCCCAAAAATCGCATGTCCGCATCCGGCTGATATGCCAAATCTCCCAGCAAGATACATACTTTCTGCTTGAAATGGCCTCCCAGTGCTTGTAATCTCTCTTGCAAGATAGGGAACTCGTCCGTGATAGAGTCATCAGAGGTTCTAGTCGGTGTAGAATCTTGCATGCTAAAAGGTCCCCGTCTGGTGGTCGCCGGAGTGGGAACCACAATTCCATCATCGTCCTCGCGACGTTCAGCACGGACCGATACACCTTGCCGCAGAGTGAAGTCTGATACGGACCAACTATATAGCCCATCTACCGCGTCGCGATAGTTGAGCATTAGGCGAAGTATATCGCTAAGTTGAGCCATGAAGGTGTTGTCATCATTTTCGCCCTGGCCTTTTTTTTTGGCACCTAGTAGTCCCTTGTGCGTAATAGCGTTGAGATATTTGGTATGAGCCTGGATGAGGTCATCCAACGTGCAGCTATCCTTGTGTATGGCAGTCTGCAATTCGTCCCAAGAGCTTTCGATGACTTCGAAAAGAATGTAGTATTGAAGTTGACCGATGAAATGAATCATCTCGGCAAGGACACCCCTCGTCAATTTCCATGCTCTGGCTACAATCTTGTCTTCCCCCTGAAGGACTCCTCTTGCCCCTGTCATACACTTCCGCCATGTTGAAGCTAATGCAAATTCGACGCGTTTGATGCGCCAAAGGAAGTTGAAGACTTTTAGATATTGTCGATTACCCCATTCGGTGACGACCACATCAACTGGTGCATCGATTTTGTACTCTAAAGTAAAGCAATCCCATCCGACATCCCCGTGAGAAAGCTGTAGCATTCGAGCGTCTAACCTGCGCAATACCTCAGGAGAGTCATATTGAGCATTGGAGCCCCGAATTGCATGCTCCAACTGGGCGGTAAGAGTGTGTCGATACTGAGCTTCCGCAGGACGGTCGAGATTGGACGACAGCGACTCCATTAATAGAGCAATAAAGTCACCTTGACCTAGTAGAATGTAATTCTTGAGAGCCTTCAGATGCTCAAACAAGTGGAACTTTTCGGCCATCAGATGTATGAGTCGAGCCATCGTTGTCTTATAAGCCTCATCGATCCATGTTTCTAGCGTGGCAGTGTCTCCATAGCGCAGCTCTTTTGACGCAGCTTTCGAATATTCTTCGACCCATTGCGAATCGCCACAGCCATATCGTATGAAGTTGAGAGACTTACCAATGAGGAAGACCTTCTGCGCAAAGTCCTGTGTGATGATACTCGGGACCATGTCCTCGTTCAACTTATATTTATCTTCCCAGACACTGCTTGCTCCGCCTCGATTTACCCCATCGGTAGCCTCATTCACAGCGTTCGGGTTCTGCTCTGAAACGAAAAATTCGAAATAGGGATCTGACAGCTCCCCATCGTATATCCACTGTCTTAAAATATCATAGAAAGGTCGTGTAACATGACCCAGTAAACGTTCAGCAAATGCTCCGACCATTGGGTCTCCGTGAGATGAGGAAAATCCGTGTATCAACGAAACGAGTTGTCCACCTCGCTTACTCTTTGACTCTTCGCTTATGAGACTCATCAAACGGAGACCCATTGTTGCTTCTCGAGTCCAGACTACACATCTCTTCAGAGTCACACCGGCTTTGCCGATGCCACCTCGTGGTTCGTTCTCATTGAGAGATGACAACGCCCGACGAATTTGGCGTTCCAAAGTCGCTACTAATCCAAGGTATGAGCGTAGTTCGCCCGATATAGCGGCCCGCAAACTTTGCTCAAGCAAACCAGCATCAGCGGACTGTACAAACGAGGAGAGACCCTTGTACAGGAGAGATGGCTCTGCTAATGTATGCAAAATCGATAGGATAGGAACAGGTAAAGTGGAAGGCAATTTTAGAGTTGAGGTTGAAGTAAATGGGAGATTAGTAGAGGACAATCCTTGCAGAGTGAACGGTAAGTCGCGTAGCAGGGCAGTCTCCGGAGGGTCTATTTCGACGAAATTTTCCGACAACAACGCAGTCTTCAAAGCAACATCAGCCCGCTGAGCGCTTGCTGACTTAGCAAAAACTTCCTCCTCTTCTTTTCTGTCCCTCTGTCCACCTTCACGAGCTGGCAACTTCTTCAGGCCCCCTGGAGCGAAAGCGTCCTGAAAAGGCATTTCTTCTCTCTGCGACCTATACTCCGGCGGCAAATTATGGTTCATATTCCTCGTCTCTCGATTAGTCTTTACAGGACTTTTGAACGGGCTGGTTAATATCGGGGTCGTTCTAGGTTGGCGATCGCCTAGCTGATACAAGAAGTATAGGACAGCCCATTTCTGGTTGATCGCCGGAATCGAGAGGAGCCTGCTGTACAAACTTGTAAACCGCAAAGCTTTCTCGGGACTGTCGTTGCTTTGAATGAGACGCTTCTTGATCAGGTCGGAAGCTTGATTTATATCATCGACTATCGCAGGAGCTTTGGAACTTTGAAGGAGGATTAGCATGACTCATGAATGCTATCGAACATATTAACCTCTCTAGAAGCTCTCTCACAAAATCCACCGCGTTTCCAGCTCTTTCTTGCCGATCATCGGGGTCCTCGTCTGTTATTTCAACGAATAGTCGCTGGACCAGACTGTTGATTCCCTTATTGACACGTTGGCTTTGAGATGACATTGTCGCATGGTCAAAGAGTGTCGTTGGAGAAGGCTTTCTTGCATGATGTGGCTTGAAATCATGGTAAATGTCGGTGGGGCACCAGTGGTGGTCATTATTAGTGGCGCACAGACCAAAACACCAAAACACCAAAAAATCATAATATAAACAATAACTCAACAACTCAATAATGGCTCCTTCCACACGCTCTACTGCACGCCCCAGCA